>VXAC01008834.1:125799-362543 GCA_013399225.1 Rhipidura dahli
GGGCGCCGCTTCCTCTCTCCGGGGCAGACGCGCTGCGCGGAGCCGCGACCGGGCGCGGAGGCGGCGACTCCGTGCAGCGGCACAGCCGCAGCCTAGGCAGGGATGAGCTCACACGGGCTCTCCGCGCTGCTGCTGTTGTTGCTGTTGTTGCTGTTGCTGCCGCTGCCGCCTCGCCTCCGCTCCGCTGCACCCGGGCGAGCGCGGCTCGGGCGCTCCCTCCCACCGGGGCTCCTGAGCGCCCACCGACACCCCCAGGCAGCGGCCGCCGCTCCGGGCGCTCGGCGGGGCCGTGACGGAGGCGGACCTGACCTGGCCGGGAAGGGAACCGGGGGCGAAGAGGAGGGGGAAGGAAGAAGAGGAGGGGTGGCCGTTCCGTGTCGGGGGTCGCGGCCGGCAGCTGCTAGTGCCGGAGCGGTTCGCGATGCTCCGCGCCCCGCTGGGGCGCCTCGGGAGGCGGGAGGAGTGAGCTGAACGTCTCAACATCCCCGATGAATGGGAGAACAATCTTAAGTAGATTATGCTTTCTTTGTGAAAGACGACGGCTTGTTTTACTATTATGATTTTTTTTTATCCGTAATTCTTGAAGTTGGCATTAGTGGCTGATAAGGCAACGACGGTAATGAAATAGGGGGAGGTTTTCCAGAGTTATAGTTTTATTCCATTTTCCACATTTAATCGCGGAGCATTCAGCCAGCCGGGCTGAGAAGAGTGCCAGCCCCACGACATTTGTCTTTTCAGGGGTATACCTGCTGTCTCACAGCACTGCTGATCACCTTTGATGGGGCTTCGGTTTTGCAGTGCATTCGGAGATGTGCAGACTGCACTGTCCTCCAGTCACGGAGCAGCCTGTTCCACACGCAGGTGACTGGAAAAGTTCTCTGTACACTTTGTTCCCTTCAGGTTCTCAGCAATGCCATAAATCCTCCCAGCATTTCTCAAGGTGTTGCATCCACCTCCAACGCCCATTGAAAGCACCACATGCTCCAGCTCCAGGTCCTCTCCCCAGCACCGCCCCGTCTGTGACCTTGGGTGCTCCCATACGGGCAGATTGGCACATCTCGCTGTCACTTGTCTCCTAGGCTTGGAAAGCTCTTTTGCCTTAGGACTGAAGAAATTGCAGTTTAGGCTTCAATGAGAATGGGAGAGACATACAAAATACAAATGGAGAGGTCGAGAAACTTAATTAAACATGTTGAAATAGCCAAGAGAACTGTAACACAAGTTTTCAATAAATGAGATTTACATTTCTCTCCCACTTCTCCCTGGATTTCGTTTTTGTATGCTGGTATTTAACCAGAGAATTATGTCATCTTGACAATTTGATTTCCTGATGAAATTACAGTTTTACAAGTTCAAATATAAACTTGTTTCTTATCAAGATGTCTACAGCTGAGTGTTCAGAACAAAAAAGGGTTTCACTTCTCTGTCTGGGTGACTGTGTATGTTGTGTGTAGGTGACTCTTGATCAGTACATTTCAGGGCCAAACAGAGTTTGTTCCACAAGCTCACATAAAGAATTTGGAGAAGATGGGGAATTCCAAAATAAAATGTCACTTGTGTCACTTCTCATTTTAAACCTGTTTGTTGATGTACAAAGAAATGAGTTTTTCAGGCTCCTAGGTAGCTCATTTTTAGTTTCTATCCTAATCCTTCTATGCGGATTGATTTTTAAAATAATTTATTTTACCATATAAAAGGTATAATTAACACAAGAGTAGAAATTTACAGATCAATTGAAAATACAACTTTTGATTTTATTCTGGTTGGGTGAAAACTGCAGCTTGGTGGAGAGGTCTGATTATGCCTTTGCAGAAACACTGACCAGGATCCAGATCCTGTAGGCTTTGGGGAGCTCAGGCTGCAGCCACTGGGCCAACAGCAGGCAGAGCAGATTTATGGACTTCCAGCTTGGAGACTGTCAGGACTGCAAATGGTGTCTTAACATTGGTGTCCAGGCTCCTCAGCAGAAAACCAGCACGTGGCTCTAGGGAAGGGGACATTTTTGCATGTCTTGTTTGCTTTTTTTATGGGCTTATGTATGATCTCACCTCCCCACAAGTCTTGGGGACTTTAAACATCTTGGAAATTAATCAAAGAACAAAGCTATTCTTTCTGCAAAAGCTACAGGAAAGAAATGCACCTAATTTTATAATCAAAAAAGTGGGAATAAAGAATCTGTGTCCAAAATTTTAGTGCTCTTGCTCTGGATGGCACAAGAAAAACCCAAAAGAGAAACAAAAAACAAAACCAAGCAAACCCTCCCTGAAAACCCAAAAATGAACCAAACAAACGAACAAAGAAAAACCAGACAAAAACCTACTTGACACTCCTTCTTGAGCCAAACAAGAAAATCACCAATTAATCAATGCAAGCAGACCAAACCAATACCACACAGCAGGCACAGCACTTCTCTAAGCTTGGGCAGATAAACTGGCCTGGCAGCATGTCATAGAAAATCTGACTCTGAGCAAGTATGGCTGAGGAGCAGCAAGGCTGTGGAGTCAGGAATCAAGTGCTGGTAGTTGCATGGGAAGCCTAGGGAGAATCTTGGGTTTCCCTTTAGGTACCTGTACCTTCCTTGGGATCACAAAGCTTCTGTGAGCTCCTGCAGCCCCTTGGCAGAGGTGGGACCTACTGAAGTGTTCCCTCTGCATGAGTCAAGCCCACACGTCCCCACAGCAGCTCCTCCTCACACAAGTCTTGTTCTTCAGTACTCACCACCACGGCTTGACAGTATTGATATTTGCCTTCAGGAATCACCCAGAAAATCTGACAGACATTCTCCCAGTTAAAAGAAAGAAATAATTAAATTTACCTGCATAACACAGGAGCAGTTTTTTATACTCTCCTCAACTTTTCTAAATAGCTTAACCTTAAGTCCATGGCACTGTTTCCTCTCACTTTTGTCTGTGTGGCCTTCCTCCTCATGCCAAACTACTTTCTTCTTTCTTCAACCTCACTTTAAAACACTTATTCATTAAAATTTTGAAATAATGTCCATTGAAATGCTGCTTCTCCACCAGCCATCTTCATGGAAATACTGTCAAAATCTTAATTCTGCAGTCACATGTGTTAAACAATGTGGTGTCAAGATTTTCTGCTCTCCTGGCTATTCCCTGCTCCTGTCTTCCTATAGAAATACATGGCTTCTCACAGCAATATGAAAATTACAGAGCCTGATTAGGATTTATTAGTATTAATAGTTTAGCATCTGGGAATACAGGGTAGCAGTCACAAAATGACACACAAGTGTCTTTTGGACTTGTCAGTGGACAAGAAATCAGTGACAGCTGTCATGAATGTATGCTAAATAAATAATATCCACAGTTAAAAGGTAATATTTTGAGAAGCTAAACATGCTCACAGCTGTAATAGCAAGGAGGTGTAAAAGCAGCTCTTTTGTAGAACAGGCCAGAACATCAGCTCAATTTCCTTGGTTGTGTCAAGCCACTCTTGGTAAAACTAGGCTGACTCTCAGAAGTAACCATCAGATATATTTTCTGGGTTCTTCCGAGCCATAATTCATAAAAGTCAGATCATAAGGAACTGCATTTTAAAATATCCCCAAAGTATTAAATTTTACAGTGTCTTTTTTTTTTTTTTTTTTTGTCACAGACGTTATGATTGCAGTTGCTTTTCATAAGGATGAACAAATGTCATGCTCAAATTCTTCACTCAAACCAGTACACTAGTCACAGACTGATGGGTCACTAATCTGCTTCACCATTTTATCTTCTGTCTTACACTTCCTCCCTTTCTACACTGCTAACTTGGCAACACTTCCATTCGTTTTGGTTTTGGTTGGGTGTATTTTACCAGTCTGTCATGTATAGCATATTATAAATAATTACAGAGTAGTGGAGGGGGGGGAAGGGATCTGAACTTGCCTACAGTATTTTAGGAGGCTGACAGTATTTGCCTAAAACATCCCACTGTATTTTCAAGAGGTGCTTCAACTGGGGAGTGCTAAATGGCTCTTGCTGACTCACAGGTGATTCCTGCCAGGGAATGCTGAGGTGGCAGGTCTGCCTCCCTGGGGACAACATCTTCGAGGTGTGAACAGCAGCCTAGAAAGCAGAAGGGAAGGTTTGAACTGAGCTCTTCATCCTGCTCATCAGCAATAGTCACTCTAATATACAGAAGCTGGAGGAAGGGTATTGGCAGGGAGAGGAAAAGAGCACTTTGCCTTTTGTTTACTAGGTAGATCATTTGTGGGAGAAAGTAGACAGAAGAAACTTATCACCTTATATCTTTAAGGAATAATGAGAAGAGGCCTTCCTTATTGCTGTAGAGGGCCTAATCTCAAATCTCAAACATTTACATTCATACAAGCCTACTTTTCTTACTGTCTTAGAATAACTCTAAACCAAAAATTGGAAGAGGTGTTTCCTCAGAGACTACACAGAGGTTTTCTAAAACCAGCAAAGCAGGTGTTAAACTGTAAGAACAGCATCTTCAAAGGGCATCATGCATTTTCTAAAAGTTAAATTTCTGTGTTTATAAGCTCCAGGTGTAGTTCTACTCTCTGTGGCTACACATGAACACGGGGGAAAAAACAGATATAGAACAACCTTAGGAAATCCAGAAATAGCATAAAAATATTCAAGCCATTTTTCATAACTTCCAGATTTATTAGAAGTCACATCCTACTCAAGTCAGAAAAAAATTTCTTACTCTTATTTTACATACTCAAATAAACATTTAAAATTCTCTGTGAAAGTTGGTAAAAGGTATTGACTTTCAGTAAAAATATTTTTTAAATGACAGTGAGGAGCCTGTGGGATAAGAACACTGGGGACATCAGTAATTTGTTGCATTTATAATCCAGCCAAGGAATATAGCAGTTCTCTTCTTGGGACAGTATACTTTCAAAGATAGAGGAGGCAGTGTGTATATTACATCACATAATTTTGTAGAGATGAAGAACAGATAATATACTTAAAGATGTACTCTTTCTTCTGTCAGCATTGTCCTCCTTCTGCTGTCAGCATTAGCCCTCTGCTGTGTATCAGAGGGAGGTTGGCTTCCTACAGTTGAATAAAGCCCAAGTTTATTCCTAAAGATCACTTTTTTCATTTACTTGGTAGAGACCAACACCATAGTAGATGCACTGATAAACTGCAGATATATTTCCAAGAAATAGGCCCACATAGGGCTTTATGATTCCCAGAAGTATACACTTTTCAAAGAACTACCTCCAAATGCCAAAAAATTAGAAGTAAACAGTTCCTTGTCTGGCACTGTTTGTCTCCAAGCCACACAATGTAACAGAACAAACATAGCAATCTTAAGGTCTAAAATGTCAGCAGGTACTGCTGGCTCCATGGGGATTCTCAGATTATCCAAGGGAATATTTTGACTATAGTGCTTCCATCCCCAACATATAAAATGGGGATGAAAATGTCTTCTTACTTGTGCAGCCTGAAGATTAATTACTATTTGTGAAGAATTATAAATATTCTGGGCAGGCTGTACTGCAGAAGCATGAAGAAAATTAATAATACTCTTTCCATTGTGGGGCTGAATTTTTGCACAGTGCCACCTCCTGAATGTGAGGAGAGGAATATTTCTATTTTTCTCTCTAATCCTTTTTGCCATTACATCACCAAATGAGTCAGGATCCTCTCAAAAAAACCCGATTCATGTTCCTGTGACTAACTGCTGCATCCACTCAGGGAGGCTACAGCAAGGTTATGTAAACTGTCCCAGTTCTGGCACTACCCAACTGTTGAACTCTTGACCTTCCACTTCTCATGTTCTTTTAATCTATTTTTGGATGTGATTTCCCAGTTTGCTTGATTTTTTTTTTTTTCCATAATGGTAAAATAACCCAGAGATCTGTCAGCTGGAAGTCGACTGGTTCCATGTGTATCGTTAGCAAAGACTTATGCTAATGAGCTTATTAGAGGGTTGGGAGAGTCCTTTGGTTTCCTGCGCTCCTCCTCCTGGAGGCTGTCGGTAACACTCAGAGGCAGTGGGGCTGTCCTTGTCTGCCTGGGACAATTACTGGGAAGGTACAGAGTGCACATTGTAGCAGTCAGTTTCCAGCTATCTGCTGACAGTGGAGCGCTGGTGGGTGTTCCCACAATTTGGGGTAGGAATTTCTCATGGATTGTCTCACATGCCTTCTGTCCCAAATCTGCCCCTTTCTACTTATTCACATAGAGGCTGTGTTCTCTCTAGTGTCCCATCTATTTGTCCCTGTCACACACCAACAGCCTTGATGCAGTGGTTTGCTGATAGTAACCCTCTTTCTAATGAGATGCTGACTTGTGGACTGGATTCCAAGTAAGCATTAATAAGATTTGCATTTACTTTCAGCTTATTAATCAGAGCCTCTTCCACTGGTGTTATCTCCAAGGAAAACACATCCAAGCCAGCAGTGTGTTCATCGTGCCCTTTACCCACATTGTGTCTGCAAATGGATGTGATTCAGCTCGAACCTCCCACAAAGCAGCCTTCACCTTGCTGTCAGCACATTAGCAGCACCACGGAATGGTTGTGGAGCTGCAGGTTTGAGTGCCACTGCCCTCCTTTTGCATCATGCTCACCTCCTGTAGTATTTTGAACTGACTACTGTTGACAATGTCAAAGTGAACCTGTGTCCTCGTTGGCTTATTTTCTAACTCGGAGCCTTTATTGCTTGGCAATTGCAATTGCATCTGTCATTAGGGATGAATTCTGCATCCTTCAGCTAAAGAAAAACCAATAATCATGGCACCATGCCATAGCTGCCTGTATGCAGATGACTGTGTGCATCATCTGGACATTCCCTAGCTGCACTGGAAAACAGATATGAGATGTAGTGAAGCCAGGCAGAAGGTGGAATAAAATAAATGTGGCCATACTGCTCTCTGAGACATGCAGCCACATGCTGAACAGATGCATCAGCACTTAGCTGGTGAGTACCCAAGTGAAGAACCACCAAAAACTTTCTATGACTGTTTCTACCCAAAAAGAGTATCTGCTCGGTCTGGAACAGATGACCATCTTGCTGAACTGTTCAAAACTCCTGTGGTTATCAATTCTTAAAGTACCTAAATATGAAATGTTTCCTTAACATGTCTTCAAAACAGCTGGACTGCTTTGAAGCATACAGCATACAGCTGGAGCTGTATGCAAGGGTAAGGAGTGGTTTCACATGTAAATGCAAGATTTAAGATGAACCAGACCCAAAACTGTTAATCCACTAAACAGAAGTGAAAAATAAAATAGAAAAGAGAAAACACAGAAGGGTACCCCTATGAATGCAAAACCTAAATGCACAGAGGTAAAATCTAGACAAACAAAATTAAAAGGGAAAAATGAATAATCTAAGGAGTAATAAAGGTCTCCCTGCTCAAAGGCTTTGTATGCAGTGTTCATGGAAAGAGAAGTCATTGAGATTAAATGCACTGATAAAAGAAATAATACAAAATAGCATTGTCAAGCAGGCAGGAAGTGAGACCAAGAGTCAGATTTTGCAGACACATACTATTGATGTAGTGCAATGGCATGGAAACAGAAATGATGCTGTAAACCTCAGAAAACCTCATGATATGCATACAAGATGGCATCAAAAAACCTGTCCTGAAATCAAACCCCATGATGCCAACTGAAAAAAAACCCTCAAATCAAATGCAAAAGAAGCAGTAGGATGGTAGGAAATAAGTGAAGCAGTAAGATATCAGCCTTGTTCGAGAGAAAAACTCAGTCAACCGAAGTACTGTAATGGTGGTAGGATGGTATAGAATCCAAGCTGCCATCATTATTCTGAGTCCCTTGAAGGTGGGGTCAGCAGGGCTGTCATGGGTGTCACTGTGTAAACGGTTGTGCCAACTCAGGCAGGATAAGCATCTTTGTTACTCAGATCCCGATGACTCTGTGCGTGTTTTGCTGCACCCTTCTCTTACACACTTTTCCTGCCAGGAACAACAGGATGTTTCTCTTCAGATACCCATGCTGCACTTCACTGCAGTGTTTATTTCATTTGAGATCTAAGAAGAGTTGGCTGGCAATTGAGCTCCCTTTTCCCAAAAGTGCCTTTCAGGTGTCCCTGAAGCACGTGTGTAAGTGTGCTTCCACTTTCCCCGTACTGTGACTGGATGAGGAAAAGCTCGGCAAGCACCCTGGCCAGAAAAGCTTGCACATTTGCAGACAGCTGGAATTCATGACTAAATACCTTCCTGGATGAGGATTTCTTGCTTTGGAGAAGCAGGATGATTCCTAGTGCTTCATGGCAAACAGCGGTAATGTTAAGAGCACTCAGGTAAGTCAAATGGCTCCTCTGCAAGATTATGGACCTCATCTAGATAAAGAAAGCTGGCAATGGCATTTAGGATCCTATCTGCAGAAGAAGTGAGTAATCCCTGTCAACAACAGGAATAGGATTAGCTGGATCTCCTGGGAGCTGCATGTATCTCACAACTTTTTGCTGGCCACAACCTGGTTTGAGAGAGTTCAGTAAGTGGAATAAAATTTGACAGCAACCACAGTAAAATGTGCTTTTCTGCCATGTCTTCACATACATTTGCAGACTTTCATGGGATTATGGGCCGAAGAGGTAAAAGCAACAAAGCTGCATCTAAAGATAATTTCTAAATGGCTTTAATAGTAGTTTTTTAAACTAGCAGAAATTATTTTTACTACTTCCCCACCACTAGACAGTTGCTGAGTTCTGAAAAAAGCGTAGACATGGTTACCACATATAACCATTACATACCACCAGAAAACAGATAATCCTTTTTCCTGTCCCAGAATAAGGCAGTATGACTGAAAAGGCAACAACACTATGCTGTGCTAGTGAGTTGTACTTTGGAGTACCAATTCCTACAGCAGAAGACAGCTGGTAGCTTTTTGACTGAGTTCATTGCCACCGCAGAACCAAAAGACACCCAAAGGAAGAAGAAATGTCTAGCAATCATGTTTGATGTGAGTTGTTTCATCATTAAGTTTGAGGGTGTAAAGCAACTGAAGTAGAAAATGACACTAAATCACTAGAGAACATTTTAAAAGAGTTATTGCTTGTGACTCTCCATGATGCTGAAACTGCAATGCTACAATTTTGAGGTACACAACAAAAAGAGGGAATTAGATATACATAGCTGGCTTAATTTTCTGGTCATGAAAGTACAGCAGATGAACCAAGATATGAGATCCTAAAATTGCTAGAAAAATGGGTGAGAGAAAGGCACAGAAAGCAATCAAGCCAATTATTTACCATTGTCAAGGAAGCATCTGAAAGGAAGCTGACAACAAACCATATGAAACAAGTGCTCATATCTATAATTTTGTGGAACTGGGCATATGCCAAAGGAGAACTCCCACCCACATACACAGAGTACTTCAATTTTTGAGGCAGTCTGGGTATACAAGATAAAGCATCACGGATAAAGGCAGTTGGCTCACGGCATTCAGATCACAGACATTTCCTCAGAGCACCTTCTGAAACTGAAGTATGTCTCCAAAAACCTGGAGATGTCACTGTTTGGCAGACATGGCCAGGGATATCAAAGACCTGGTAAACAGTTGGAGTTCATGTGGGTATGTGCAAAACCAACCCAAACCTGATGAAATGTACACAGCGTGTGGTTTGTCCGTGCTCTAAAAAGGGAGACCGTGAATACTGAATATTGGTAGCACATTGTCCACACCATTTAATTGTCATTCCTGGCTTCTCTTGGATGGTTCAAACTTAGGTTTCTTCAAGCAACTACCCTGCAGGTTGGTAGGCATGATCTAGTGTGTTCCATTTGAAAATTTGGGCCAGGAATCAGCCCCTGATCCTCCCTTACTCACTGGTGTAGACATAAATAGTTACAGGTGCCTCAGAAAAAGTTAAATCTTGCTTGTGCCCTCCCACCCACACCACAGATATTTTTTGCTACTGCCTACCTGAGGTGACCTACCTGAGACCCTGAAATTGCCTTGGCTGCCCATCCCTCCCTGTCTGTGCATGCACTGCGGGCTGTCTTTCAGGCTGACAGGAAGCAGATGACGTTCAGACACTGCACTGACCACAGCAGGAGTCATTTCAGCCTGCCTGGTGCCTTCAGCCTCGTGCTTTCAGATAACAGCCCTGACTTGGGCCACTCTGTTCAGATGATTTACCTTGGAAGAGGAGTCCTACGTCACCATCACGTTATGATGACAAAGCTGAATCACTGCTTAAAAGTGCCACAGACCTATTGAAGCAAGCTGCAAAAAAGAAAATATATGCTAAACCATCACTGAATAGAGTAACATTCCCTGCAGAAAGTGTTAACAGCAGCCTGGTGAAAATGCTGTCAATATGAATATATACCTTTGGTACTTTACCCTATCAAACAGAAGTGATAGTAAGAGCAAGAAATAGGATGAAAGGGGAATAGCTATGGGCCAAACCCTGCCACTGTGGGCAAACTACAGTCCTCCAAGAACTTAACATTAAATTGATGAAGCCAGACAAGAAAGTATCAGCCCACAATTACTAAATACCCCACCACCAGAAGTGCAAGGCTGTTGGTCGTCAGTGGGAGAATAGCCTGATAGATATTTTTGTATCGAGCACCTAGAAAGTATACACCTGACTCTTCACCATGCCTCACAAACCCAGGGTGTTTGCAGTCAAGCAAGCAGATCACTCAAGGAGAGATTATCTCTAGAGATAATTAAGTGCTATCTCAACATGTAAACAAGGAGCAGTATTCACACTCATTTTTTGAGACAAAATTAAAAGTTACAAGACAAATCACCCGAGTGGGAGACATTATACCAGGATTAGGTATGGGATTGTGTCTAGGGACCTCAAAAACTCAACATGTAATGTTGGATAAAGGTTGGTAAAGGAGACTTGCAGCATAACTCTTGGCTGTGATGGCACTGGCATTTGCAGTAGAGTGGGAGTAGCTGTGGAAGGCTGGGGTGCCTGTTGAGGGCTGCCTGGGACAGGAGACCCAGTTTGATCCTTACACTGCTGCCTCGTGAACCATCCCGTGCCCCTTGGCCACCACCCATGGCAAAGGGATTTTTATCTTGTCTCTGTCTCTGTCGGCACATGCGTACGGAACAAGAGGCACGATGGAAGGACTTGGAAGCCAAAGTGGAAGTGAGAGAAATCATTGGAGCAGCCAATGGGCTCCAGCAAGAGGAAAAGGGGACACTGGAGTACACAGTAGTCTTTCCATTAATTTCAGGGCAGGCTGGATCAAACCCATATAAGCCTAAGGCCAGAAGCAGGAAATGTCACGCTGAATATTAGGAAACAAACTGTGGCAGTGGATACAATCAAGCAATTTGTGTGCAGGGAGGGAAAAAAGCCTTGTCCTGCTATGGATGGTGACATACTATTACAGCACTCTAGAATCCCTTAGAATGAATTTCCTCACTAGCTCATTATTTAGGATTATTTTGTTTTGTTTTTAATCATTTTGCTCTGAATGAAAAATACAAAAAGAACCCTGTTCTTCCCTCTGTCTTTGAGAATAACAGGCCATTTCAGGCAAAGAAACCTCTGGCACTTCAAACAGCAGAGGTAGCAGAGGTAGAGCTAACACTCCTTAATTAATTATTTGGTGACATAACGTGACAGTGCCCAAGAGATTCACACTTTGAAAAATATTTTTGTTATTTAAATTTAGAGATTTAGCACTTAAATCACAAGGCAGGAATCTCCCTTTACTCTTTGGGGCTTGCTACTTTGTTCTGCTTTGAGGTGTGCAAAATTTGACACCTCTTGCTTTTGGAGTATTTAAAGTTAAAGATGATTTTTTGACAAAGCAATCGAATTTTCAGAGGTTTGTGCTTCACACTTCACAGATGCTTGGAGTCAAACGGGCCAAATTCTCAGCCCTATGAAAACTAATTCTAATTACCCAGGGAATTTTGAGGGACTTCTTAGGTCAGGATATTGAGAAAAGCAGTGGACTTCACTATGAGCATGTCTCACGGTAGTAAAGAAACAGTATCAGTTGGCTAAAATTTGTATTTTATATCACAACATGTATGGTGTGCACTAACAGTCTTCTCACGATTTGCTGTGGATGGTTTTCTCTGCAAAACAGGTATTGTTAAATACCACCACTGAAAAAGTAGAGCTGGAAAATACTCCATAAACAATCCTAAACACCCAGAAAATCAACAATCCATGGCTTCTCCTACTTGTTCCGATCTGGGCTATTGTTTTGAGCTGTTGCTGGCACAGTGTTTTTGTCCTGTCCCAAATCTCGTTTAAGTGCAGACAATTAAGGTCTAATCAGCATTAATGACCCTGTGAAACTGAGGGCATTATCACTTAGCACTGTGCAGTGCAGCACAGTGCAGAGCCCTACCAGTTAGCATCCCATGAGCTCTTCTGGAAAGGGAAGACTTACCATTGTGCTGCCTGTTTTCCCTACAGATTTGCTAATTTCACGCATGCTTTGGGAACCAAGGCAAAGGTTTCTGCTGGGTGCTTTGTATGCCTTATTTCATGCGATTCAGAGCAAGACTTTTGGCATCTGGTGAGGTCAGTCATTTTAATTTTACGGTCTTTAGAGCAGATCCACCTGTAAGAAGCAAGCAGAGCTGCTAAACAAGATCCTCTTGAAAAAGAAAGGCAGGCACAAAGACTGGAGGGCTGGCCTAGGTAAAACTACAAGGGGAAGAAGCAGAGGAGAAGAGGTGCCTGCCATTCCTCCACCAGCTCTCTCATGCCTCCAGAGCCAGTCAGTATTCCTGTGGTAGCCCTCACTCCAGAGGGATCACTGAGCTTCCTCCATGCTCACACTGCTGACACAGAGGAGCCTTTGCAGAATTACAAACCCCTCTGGCTTTACTGGCAGCCACACCAGCTTGTACACCAAAGAGCAAAGTTGTCTTGGAACTGCAGTCGACAGATGTGGTGGCTGGCATTAGATTGCATATTTAATGTTGCATTTTCCAGTCTAAGGATCAGCTATTGACAGTGATCAGTGTTAGGACAATTACAGAACAGTGTCAAATTTGCAAGGAAGGAAGTGAAAGTGTTGTAGTATGGATTTTCTTTTAAATTAGTAATGAAGTTACTAATTAGCATGAAGTTACAAATGAAATGCTAGAAACAGTTTTCAAGAGTGTTTGATCAGCCAGAAGCTAGGTGAGATGCTCAAAAATATCTGGTAAGTATCATTTTAGGTTGTATCATATCTAGAAACTACAACATTTGCATTTTATATCAGAACATAAGAGCAAAGGGAGTGGAGAAAGTAGCTGTGAGGAACTTGACCAATTCATGACCTAGAAGAGTAATATAAGGCTTAGGCACAAATTTAGAGGATCCCAGGATATGTGACGGATAGCAAATAAAAGAAGTAAGGGACCAAGGAGTCCTTTGCCTTATAGACACCTTTTCTCATTACCTGAACATCCTCTGTTCATTGTTAAAATACATATGAGTGACGTGCCCTGTCCACCTGAACTGTGCTTCAGTTCCAAAGGGCCAAATGAAGAGAAAGAAGAAAACAAACCCCAAGAGTAAGCATATATGGAAGTAGCTATCCACACCTCTACACAAGCTGGACTGCTGTGAGAGAAAGGGATGTCACTGTTAGTATCCTCACTGGTGGTCAAAAGAGAGGAATGTGGCTCTGTGGTGAGCCCTCAGCCCAAAACTCTCCATTCTGGCAGCCCCAGGGTCCTCTATAGTAATGACTTTCTCCTGGGAAAGAAATCACCTATTTGTGCTATAACTTTGCTCAATATATTATGTCATATTCCAAAAATGTTTCCTCTTTTAACATATTTCCTTTTAATATGTACTTGCAAATTGAATGTATACTCATGTTTACATAGCTGTGACTAATTGTACTTGTTTGTAAGAATCTGTGATTTTTCTTGTTATTCAGCATGGGCTTTTCATAGGGAGTTTAGGAGTATTGAAATTTAGCAATTTCTTTGTTCTTCACCAAGGTGTTTTTCTCGATCAAAAGTACTCATATATCCATAGTAAGAGCATTCAAAGCCATTCAAGCTCCATAAATTAATCCACACTATACAAACACTGGGAATTCAATTTTCTTCAATTATCTTCACCAACTACTGTAATTTAGTTCCAAAGTCATTCTCTTTCTCCCCCTTCCTGACCCCCCCCCACCCCCCCTTTTTTTTTTGGTTAAGCAAACTTGGCAGATTTAGACTGTCAATTAGCTATGTTTGAGGATTATGCTTTTGCTTTGTACGGAATGGAAAAAACATAATTTTCTGTTTCAAGGAAAAAAATCTAAGAAATTAGCACTTTTTGGAAACTCCATCCTCTCCAGCTTTCCAGCTGAAATAAAAATTACTAAGTTGCATATTGTTTATGAGACTTAAGGGGTCCATAAAGCCTGATCAAAAGTTTCCTAATTCAAAGTTATTAAAGAAGTACAGACCATTCCAGTAAGTCTGATGTGAGTTTAAAGCTTACACTTGTATCAGGATAGAGGGGGGGTTGTCCAAGGTTTTTTTTGCTTCTGAATGAACTTTGATATTTGTCAGAGATCTGAGTGTTTTGGAAAGGAGAAGGAAACATTAATTGCTGTTACAAGTCCACTTCCCATGGCTTGAGAATCTTCACTATCAAAACTGCCTGTATGTCATTTTAAGCAGTCTTTTGCTTCTTTGTCTCTAACGTACCCATAAATTCTCAAATGCTGTTTTTTCATCTACTCAGCCACTTTTCATATGATATCCTGAAACTAGCAACATTTATCTTGGAAATGCTTTATTGTTTTAAGTATTTTGACTTTGCTGTATGCGTTTGGAAAACACCTCATCTTCATAAAAAAAAATATAGATTTTCTCTTCTTATCAAATATCATTATGCAGTGAGAAGAACTATAAAGTGCTTTTATTGACGTTGTTTTCTTCTCAATTATTGCTAAAGGCTTTCAAAAAAGGTGATATCTAAACGGTAATTCATGAGAGCACTTTCAGGACTGATCACGATGTCACAGTGGGACTATACTGATGTGCAGTTATTGAGGGTTTTGCCACATTTGGTGGAGTTGCTCCCAGTTTATACTAGCACAGAGGAGAATATTCACAGAAATAAAGGCTGTGAAGCTCTTGGAAATATGTCATCTTATGTCTTTGCTGTTTGAGACCTCAATTTCCCCATCATTTGAATTCTGCTTTGAATCTCAACAGTTCATTAAATACTGTGTCACTGAAGTCAGAATTTGGAAGATCTGTTAATGAATTCTGTTGGGGAAGGCACCTTAAGATGATGGATGTGGTTTTGGATTTTACTGAAGCAACTGTGAAGAAGATTTAGGAGGCTTATATAAAAATACTGGGTAATTTAGGGAGAAGAGGAAGTTAACTGGAGTTCTGAAAGATGGTCCTGTTGGCTTTGCAAAACACATACTCTTATTGTTTCTTCAGTGGGAAGGGGGACAGCCCAGCAACCATCTCCCCCCCCCACCTGGATATCTGTAATCCTTGTACATAGTATGAAACCTGATAAACTGAGGCTCCATGACATGCACTGTGATCAGATCTCTAATATTTTCATCATAAACATTTATGGGCAGCTTAATTCTCTCTTTCTTTCTGTATGTGGTTGTTAAACTTCAGTTCAGTTTCCCAGAACTGGAAATTTTGTGTGCCCCTTTATTTTTTCCTTTTAAAATTTTTTTTTTAGTTTTAGCTTTGAATCTCTTCCAAAAGAATTCTGAGCTTTATAGCACAAATCTTTGCTTGGCCAGGCAATATGTGCACTTCCTCTCATGAGGCCCTCCACTGGGATGGATACAAGAAACTCGATGAGGTATGTGAAATGACTCCAGTACCCACCCAGCTTATCCCCCTTAAGTGACCTTTCTGAAGTCAACAGGCTTCTTAATGCTGCATACAAAGGGATCTTTTATATTAACTTTATGCAAAACAAAAACAGGTCAGAGGACTCTTTGAAGACTAAAGCACACCTCTAGCTCCCTAAAACCTGATGATGTCCAAGGCCTTTTTATCTTTCTTCTTTTCTTTAGACAGTTTTTTTTGTTGTTGTTGTTGTATTCAATATTTAATCCTCTCTGCCTATGAGTCACATTATCACCAAATATTAAAAAAATAGCTCTGGTAGACTGCCTTGAGGAATAAACTTGTCCACAGTCCTTGCCCAGAGCAGGTCCAGCTATACCAGAATGATTCCAACTCACATCTGTCACATTTGCTTTTAGACACCAAGAGTGATAGATATTCCACAACCTCCCTAGGCAATCTTTTCCACTGTTTACTGTCCTTATCACTACAGGAAGCTGTCTCTAGTGCCAACCCTCAGTCTCTCTTGGTGCAATCAAAATACATTACACTTGTCCTATCTCCAAAGAACATATGAATAATTTCTTTCCTCCCTTCTTGCATCTGTCTTGTCCTTAAAGGCTCTTAATGTGTCTCCTTAGGATTTTTTTTCCTGCTAGAGCAATCAACTTCAACCCTTCCCAGGAGGTCATTTTTCTACACCCTCATTTTTTTTTATTTCTGTCTTTTTTGAAGGATGGTGTCCCAAACTGGTTGATATTCTCTGTCACAGACATTAGCAGCAAGCACCAAATAGAACATTAAGATTATTTTGCATGTTTTAATAAAAGTTCTTCTGCGTGGCTTACTGGAGTCCATTAGACCCCATGTAAACTTCTTCAGTCTTGTAAGCCCAAATTTCCACCAAGCAGATCACTTCCTTCAAAGGGCTGCTCAAGCTTACAGTGACCATGAACAGAGGTGCTATTTGAAGATGTGACAAGAAGAGACTGGAAAGCAAACCAAAGGAGTGGGGACCCACTGCAGGAAGCACTGTGTGCATAGTCCCTTTGTGGTTTAATTCTTCTTGGAATCATGGAATGTAAATGAGTTAAGAGATTTTAACTTGTAGAAAAAATCCAAAAAAACCCCGAAAAGCCAAAAAAACACCTCAATACATAAAACCACCAAAACCCCAAAAAACCAAAACCCCAACCGAATCAACCAAAAAAAACCCCCAAGATAAATAGCATATTTAAGCTCTAGAGCTACAAGTGCTGAAGGGATTAAAGAAATTATCCAAAATGAAAGCAGCTGGGGTCATCCAAATATGAAACTGCCAAAGTGTGTGGGGACTGTCAGAGGGTGTAGCACAAGTGCTCTGCTTTTAGCAAGCCAGATGCAGCAGTGGAACAAAAACTTGTGATGAGGGATGATGAACTTATTCCGTGGTGATTAATAAAAGCAACATAATTCTTCACTTACATACATTAGAGAAGTGAGCCAAGTGTTTAGACACTTACTGTGGATGAGATAGTTTGTCCAGAGAATATCCAGGCACTACCATCTGACCTGGAAAAATGTCCAAACAAGAATGGTAATTTTTCAAATGTTTTAAATTAAGAACTGTGCCTGGAAGTTAACTTTTCACTTAACAGTGAAACCTCATTTTAATCCAAGGTCTGTCTACTGCAAACATAGCAATCACCAGTCATGCCTCTCTTAGTGTAGTGCCGACTTTATGAGTTGCACGTGGTTTGTAAATGAGGGGATAAATAGGTATCAAACGCTCTTTGCAAATTTACCACAAAGACACCTGGATTTGAGAACCTCCCAGCAGGCAAGTTGCTAATGATCTCAAATGTTTCCTTCAAAGAGAATGACTTGGTTAGGTCTCTGTATTCTTTAAAGATC
Source organism: Rhipidura dahli (assembly GCA_013399225.1). Taxonomy (NCBI): domain Eukaryota; kingdom Metazoa; phylum Chordata; class Aves; order Passeriformes; family Rhipiduridae; genus Rhipidura; species Rhipidura dahli. The sequence continues at coordinate 143,407 of VXAC01008834.1, forward strand.
TACAGGAAATACAAGCAGGGAAATGGCATAGGTTTATTTTTAGTCATGGATACGACTTCCTTCAAAATAGTACTCATGTCAGTCTTGTGAAGTAAGCTGCTTCTTGGTGTTGTGCATTCTCAAAATGCTCGTGCCTTCCTGCCTTGCAGAATTAATAGTATTTCTGCTGAAATGGCAATATTTCAGCATGGTAGTCACAAATGTCCCTGTTTTATGGATCCTCTTGGCAGGGATATGTGTCCCTAAGGGAAGCATAGTTTGGGTAGCCTTGCATCAAGGATTGCCTTTCATCAGCCTTGAGACTGAGGAGGGATGAGGCATGGAAGAGAGACAGTGGTGCTGTGGCAACTCCTAATCATTGGTTCAGCTGACTGGTGCTGCTCAGCAGATCCTGCTTGGTCGCTCTTCAGGACCAGCCACCAGCAGTCTGACTTTCAGCCTCAGTGCACTCCTTCAGTTTCCTACAGGGCTGGCTACCTGGAGGAGTCACGGCACTGACTAAGCCAGGGTTTTCCTGCTCTGGTAGAAACTAAGGCTGATGACAAAAAAGCCTTAGGGATCTGTTTAGCCATGGGTGTTCTAGCCCAGATCCTGGGATTCTGCATAGCCCTCGAGTCCCTAAATCACTCCACAACTTTTGCTGAGGCGTGGAGCAACAGTTTACAGTGCTGATGGATGTGGGGTCTGGTATAGAACCCTGTGGCCCCAGGGCTTCTCTGCATTGAAATGTCCAAGGTTTTCTCAGTCTAAATAAATATGTTGCTAAATACATCACTGGAGTACTCAGGGAGCACAATCTCTTTAGGCTGTAGAATATCTTTTAACTTCTTTTTTTTTTTTCAAGCTCACAGGACTGGTCTTTGCCTTTAAGTCCAGTCCATGCAAATGTGTACACAAAGTCCATTTTTTCACGGAAAGCAAGGCCCCAGGATAGAGGATGTTGACATTGGAAAGATTTCCTAGTCAAACTGTTTTCCTGCCCTGATTGCTCTCTGGGGTCCTGGGCATGATGTACATTCTGTGGTAGGGGCAGGGAAAGGAGGGGGAAAAAAAGCTTTCAAAAGGGTTTGTGCTGCAAGTTGCCAAGTTTTGTGTGGTAACTGGCTGCAGAAACCAAGCTTCTTTTAGAAACCCTTCCTCAGGGAGATCCCTCCTTCCTCAGGGGAATCATCCCAGGCTCATGCCGTAGCTGGATCACACACAAAAATAAAGCAGAACTACTCAGTGCTACTGGTTCCTATCCTGCTTTTTTTTTTTCACCAGTTTTTGCTTCACAGTGTCTGTGTCCGTCTTCTGGTGACTTCAGGTGGACTTCAGTTGTTTTTCTCCATTAATGGTGTGGGCAGCAAGGCTTTATCAGCCTTATGTGAATCCCGGGGCTCCCTTAAACAGAAAAGACCATTTTTGTTGGGGCACTGGCAGTGAGACTCCACAAAAACTCAGTGTAAATTGGATGAGGCTCTTTAGCTGGTGATGAGGAGGGGTATGTCTGGGGATCTCTCCAGGGGTTAGTACCAAATAGTGTAAAATCCAAGTTCTCCTCTCCCCTCTCTGTATGGTTATGTGGACACTCGAGACCAAAGAGGCCTCCTGAAAGGAGAGGAAGGTGAAAATATCTCGGGAAAGATGTGGCTTGTCACTCTGGCAGCCGGTCCCAGCATGCAGGCTCCTCTATTCGCAGTTCCCTTTGTTCTGCCTGCAGTGGCTGTGTACAGCAGATGTCCCCAAGCAGGTCCACTCTTCTTTCCTCTGATGGAAACAGTTTTGAGGCAAACAGCATTAGGTTGGCTACAGGGATTTTGATCTGTGGAGAGAAGTTAAAAAAACCTGGTGTGACAAGGGATATTTCTCTGGCCCCAGGCAGTTTGGCAGTGACACATCTGGACACGTCACCCCTGTGCCCAGAGTCTGTCTGACAGCTGCCAGCTGATAGCGAAAGGCTGGGGCAGATTTACTCACTGCTCAGACTTTCCCATCTCTTGCCTGCACTGAATGAGGCAAACAAAGAATATATGGCCAGATACAGGTGTGTGTGACCTCATGGAAATCCCGGTTTGGATTAATTGGTGAATTAGTCTGGGGATGGAAAGTTACTGCAGTTGCTGCTTAGGCAGGAAAGTGAAGGAATAACAGCACAGTACAATACAGAGTGAGACAGCAACATGAGCTCTGTGCTAAGCCCCTTGATGATCCCTTGGCAGCACTTGGGCACTACAAAAAGCAAGGGAGGGGATTCTCTCTCCAGGGAGTCAGGAATGAGTTGGCATAACAGCTCTGCACTAACCCTACCCAGCCCCTGGGATGTGGTTTAAAGAAGGCAGCAAATGTAAAACAGGAAAGCAGCTAAAAAGATAAGGTTGTTTCCACACCCTATTTTTACATATGCCCAGATCCTCCCAGGTCTGAGGCTGGAACCGACTGGGGCAGTCAGAAGCCCGTGTGACCTCAGTGGAGTCACATCTCTTTCCAGCATTGCTCATCTTGCTATTCCACTCTGACACATGCAGGCATGACTTCCACTGCCTTTTACTCCCTCTCTAGGTTTGCATACACTGACACAGGCTTGGTGTTGCTAAAAAATGGGCAGTGTATTCCTCATGCAGCCCTACCTGGGATTTATATTTAGATGGGTGGTTGCCCATGAGGCAAGAGGTGAGCTAGGAGGAGGCCATCTGTGATGGAGCTGACAGGAGCTGCTAAACTTCTTACAGGGCTGTGTACACCTTTCCATATTCATAACCTCTTGTGAAAGTCTGGAGTAAACATTCTAGGCTTCCACCTCTCCTACCTAACCCATGTTTTCTTCCTCTCTCTTCTCTGTGGGAGTCTATTCAGAACTGCATCATTCTAGACAAGCTCCCCCCTAAACAAATGCTTTTGTTTGCTGCAAGCTTGGGGAAAGGAAAACAGGAATTTTAGATCACATGGTAGGAACAGTTACTGGGAGAGATCCAATAGTCCATGTCCAGGAATGTGAATAACTCACTCCGGCTAAAATGAAGGACTGCCACTCTCCTATGAGAATGACAAAAGCATCTCAAAATTAATATACAGAATATACTTCTAAAATTATTTACTACTGTAACTCCATACCTCTTTGTGCAAGTTTTGAAGAAGTGACTAGAAGGCAGGATTGACCTCTAGTTGCTCTTTGGATTTACTTGCAAACCATGAAAACAAGGCAGCATTCACTGGTGCTGGGGCTGAGTGGTGGGGGTGGGTAAATTTCCCTGCTGTCCAGATGTGAGTGACCCCATCCAAAGCACATTGGGGAAGAGCTCCTTGGCACCCACACTCCCCTGGGTGAGTGCTGAGTGGCCCCAGCACTGGACTGGGCCATGTGGGTGCAGGGGTAGGCACATCTGTGCCAGAGCAGTGTTGTATTTCTCAGCACAGGTGGATGTGGCAGCTCAGTGCAGCCCCTGCTGCCTGGGTGAGACGGCTGCTGGGGGTGAGGAGCCCACCCATGGTCCAGTCCCACGGAACATGCACGATGTCTCTGCCCAGTGGTGATGGAGCCAAGGTGGCCCTGGAGTGCATGCTGGTTGCAGATGTAAAAATCCCCTCATGATCATCGATGACTCTGGATCAGTTGAAGACATCAGATGGGGACAGAGGCACATCAGTGCCAAGCTCTCCACTGCAAGGCAGATGCAAGGGATAGAGGGGCTGCTATTCCCTCTGAATGACTTATGCTGTTTTCTTGGGATCATATCAACACAGCTAAACTCCTCTCTAGGTTATTTGGAATCAGCAACGCTGCTCAGAAATGGTTTTTCTGGTCAATTATCCTTTGAAGTTGTTTGTTTGCACTCCCAAAATATCACCTCAGGGTGGGTCTTAGTCCCTGTGAATGGATGAGGATGTTTGTTGCTCCCAGCAGGACCCCTGCAGCACGACAACTAAATGGAAAGAAAACAAGTCCCCACACTGCCATCAAAATCAGCTGTGACAATAAACATTGCTGTCCTGAGGGGTGAGAGAGGAGGGTGATAGGTTAGGAGGCACAGGAAGCTGACAGTTTAGGTCAGCTTTTCAAATTACCCTGGCCGAGGCTGACTCTGGTTGAACTTCATCAAAGGGCTTGCTCCAGAAAAAAGGGGAAAACGCTCAGCCACCCTGAGGCTCTTCCTCAAAACTCTGGTACACAGAGCTTCAAAAAGCAGCGTGTTGAGAAGGAATGGGTGAGATTGTCAAAATTTGAGGGAAACAGCTGGTTTCTGCTGTGAATTGCAGCAAAACTCCTCCCAGCCAGTTTAGACCTCACTTACAGACGTGTTGTCCTGGGTGAACTGGGCTGGTGCTCACCAAGCCTTCCTCCAGTTCAGCAGCATCTTCTAAAGTTGTACCATCTCATACCCCCAGCTGGAAAGCTGTTTAGCTCTTGTCTCTTTGCCATCCATCTTACAGCATGATTTATCCTATGAATGAGATCCCAGTGTGACCTGCTGGATAAGTCCCACATTTAGGAAAAGCCTCTTATGTTTATTTGAAAGCATCACCAGAGAAGTGAAGGGCTTTGGTACGGGATGTAGGAAGTCAGATAAGGAGGCTGATAAACTCTGGGTTTGCTCTAGATTACATGGCTGAAAAAGAGTATTTTGCAGTGCTTCAAACCAATCAGCTGAAACAGACTTTTTAGGCCAGGTAATTTGCAGACAGGTATAATATTGTGACATATAATATTGTGGCATGATTTCTACAAATCATGCCACTTGATGGTCTTGTCAGGAAGGCAGATGGATACTAAATATATACAAATCCACAGGAAGCAAGGACCATTTCTTTGCTTGTTTGAACACCTCTAGCATTGGAGGTCTCCAAATCACCCTTCTGAAAGGGTTCTGAATCCTACAGTGATAGAATTGTGCAGTCAGAATAAGATTAAACCATTAAGGTGAACTTCCATAACTGCAATGGGAGTTGGGATAGGTGTGGTGACAGCTTTATTTTACTTCTTGCAATCCTTCTTCTGCTGAGCCATGATTGCAAGCCACAGGCCTGCTTTCTGATGTGATCTTGACAATTAAGAATTAAGTGAATTTGGATGGAAACCAACCAAAGGATTCAACCTAGAGATCACTATTCCTTACAGAATTGTTTCCCTGTTCTGCATGAATACTTCAGACTAGGCCTGTGTGAACATCAAGAGTCCAGTGTTTATCAGATTTCTTCTGTTATCTTTTAGTTTTGAAAAGGAAGAATTTTGTTGTGGAAAACTTTTAAGCTCTACAGTCTACAATCTTGCTTTCAGTATTGAAAACGTATATTTTAAACACATATTTCTTTACTAGTGCTACCAGAAATACTTGTACTTATTAAATTTGAGATGAGTTTAAAAAAAAATCTTCCTTTACATTCTGTGTTTGTTTCTTGGCTTGGGAAATGAAATGCAGTTTTTAATTTGGATAGTTTTGCTGTTAGGTTCCTAGTGCTGTCTTGCCTGTGGTGTGGCTACTACAGAGTAATGTAATATTTATTTATCTGAACCAGGTGTTTCACTGCAACGGAAGGCCCCTCCCCAGCAAACCATTCTAAACTTTTCTATTTACTTCAAATCCTGGCAAAAAAATAAAGAATTGAGAAAAAAAGACGTGGGCTGTCTGTAAGCTGACAGCAGCCTTTTAAATGTAATGATAACGACCTAGCACTGGTGAGAGAAAAACAGGTGCTGCAGACAGATACCTGGGGACTGTGCTGCATGTGGGTCTGTGGCCACCAATTTGCCCTCCTGCTGGGGTCCAGCAGCGGGGCTGAGAGCGTGACAGGCCAGCTGCACCTGGGCCCAGCACCCCCTGCACCCCAGGGACGAGCTGGTGGAGCAGAAGGGATGTGTGGCTCCCTGTCAAGGCTCCATCCTGCACCATTCTGCCTCTCCAGAGCCCTGGGCTAAAGGCACATTAGGATCTCTCCTCTCAGGTGTCCCATTTGTTACTTTCTTTGCCATCCTTCATGGGGGAGCTTTCCTTCTTTCCCTGTTCTTCTGCTCTGTCTCTGCCCTGGAAAGAGAAACATGATTACTCAAGTCTGATAATTCACGCTTCAAGCGGAAAGTTTGTCCAGCTGTGTGCGGAGTGTTTCTGAACACCAGAAGTGGAGAAGTACACTGCAGTACCTCCCTGAGTATTTTTTAGTGTTTATTTAACTTTTAGTATTCATTTCACAGTCACTGCTGCTGGCAGCATAGAGACACCCTATTTTGAATTTGGGCTTTCCAGAAAAGGTCTTCAAGAAAGTTCTACTGAATGTGTGGCTGTCCCACACGGACCTGAGACACTGATGCTGCTGGAGAGGCACAGGACACCTGGGTGCCCGTGTGTGACAATGCCCTGCCATGGCATCCCAAGAGGGATGCTGCTCTGAATCCTGCAAGCACACAGCTGCCCAAGCACACCTTGGCAAACCCACAGGCTTTGAATTGCTTCTCGTGCCCATCCTCTGCAGCAGGGCACATGCCAGCCCACCTGCTGCTCCCGATGGACTGCTCTGAGTCCAGGCAATGCCCGGCAGGGCAGAGATTCTGGCAGAGCCTGTCCCCTCTGCAGGCAGGGCTTCTGCCCTCCCTTTACAGCCATTTGTTCTTCTTGGGAAATCTCTCTCATCAGAAACAGCTCTCCCCTCCCCCTGGCGCTTATCCCGCATGGTGTCTTTACAGAGAGCAGCCGCGGTCCCGCTCAGCTAAACTGAGGCTGTTCAAGCCCTGCTACGCTGCCACTGTGCTTTGACACCCTGTGCATAATAAAAATTCAGTCCCTTGGCTCCAAGTCTAGAGCTCACATCAGTATGCAAAAAGAAATGCAAAAAAAGGAGAGGTCTTGCTGGTTGATGCAGGTGAGCAGAGGATGGTGCTGCCCTTCTATTCATCTTTTTCCTGTCTTGGCTTTAATTTTTGACCTTGTTGCAGGTCTTGGCTCTGGAATTTCCATTGCCTTTTCCTGTGGCATCATTTGTATAGGGACGGAGTATGTTAGCAATCAGATTCAGCATCGTTTTTTCCACTCTGTCTGGAACTCTGCAGCTCTGGGGTGTCAGCTGTCCTGCTGATTGCTTTGAAGCTACTTTTTACCATCTCAAAAGTGTCGCTAAGTTTTGAAACATCTTTTTGTTAGAAAAGACAGGGAGAGGTTGCTGCTCAGTTTTCTTTCCATTTCCACACTCAATTATTTCTCAGCACAACTTATTATAAAATGCAGTCATTCTCTTTCTGACCAGCATGGATTTCAGCCAGATGGTTTCCCATCAAGTGCAATTTTTGCTATTTTTTTTACTATTGCTTCACTTCTCTTCTCTTTTTTTTTTTTTTTTGAGTGTGTGTGTAGCACACAAGATTCCAACAATACCAGAAGTAGATTAAGCCTATTTCTGTAGCTTATTTATTGGTATCTAGCAACATTTATTTAATATTAATTTTGAATGCATGTATTTTAGAACCTGAGGTTTTGGCAGTTAATTTCTCCATCTGGGTCATCAGCTTGCTGTTAATTTTTGGACAGTTGCTCCTCTGTCACATTTTAAATACTGGTTTTGGTTAGGGATGGGCCAGCAAGTTTATTTCAAGTAGGAACAGTTCAGAGCCATTATGCCTCACACAGACTCAGAGGGGATCAGCCAAAACCGTGGGAATAGAATAGATTTTTTTCCCCGAGGCTGAAGAGAAAGTTTCATTTGGGGGACTCACTCTGTTCCTCTTCAGATGTCAGTCAAGTAAATTGTTCCTTCAACATGGCTGGCAACTCTTTCTTGGCTGAAAGCAGACAGACAGCTCAATCTAATTGCACAGAGAGGTTTGCCTGCTTTCCCTTTTCAAGTAAAACAGGTTTATATGTTTCTGTGGGGCTGGCTGAACAAACAACAGGTGGATCTAAAAAAGCCCTCTGGAAAATCCCTGCAATTGATGCACTGGGAAATGACAGGGGAGTGTGTTAGGGCCACTCCCCTCGCTAGGGTAGCCTGTATTCTGCTAATGCCCTGAGAGAGTGGAGAAGTGGAGGATGGGGACAGTGCCAGAGGGCAGCCTGGCAAGAGAGAACAGGTCCTGAAAGTTTAGGTAAACTGTACAAAACCCATCGTTTTATGTACTTGTCCATATTCAGTCTAAAATCTCTGTCTCACTGAAATGTCTAGGGTTCTGAAAAGATCCCACTTTAAATATAGACAGGCATCGGTATGCTTGTTATAAAGATCAGTGTGAACAGGGAGGTGGCCATCTAAAAATGGGACATGATGACTTTTCATGTAGATGCTAAACAAAAATGTGACAGCACAGTGCAAGGTGTTAAATTACTTGGTTGTTTTTGAGGACAGTTCCACTTAAAATATGCAATCTCTACCTTTTTACCTTAGTGCCCATACTAGGTCTGCTACTGCTGCAATGGCACCAACCTCCAAATAGTACTGAACATCTTTTTTAAAAAAATCTTTCAAAAGGACCTTGAAATTGGGTCAGATTTTATTCTCAGCCATTGATCACTAAATCTACTGTAGCCTTTTTCCTCTTGAGCTATTCAAGGGAAGGAAGGGCAACCTGAGTGATCCACACTCTGGGCTGTGGGGTAAGGAGCAAAGGCTGAGGAGGGAGCCTGCACCCCTGACCTGCTCCTTATGCGTCCAGGTAAATAAACAGGATTTTCAATACTTCAGGGCAGCCAGCTGATCTGGTTTGTAGGTGAATGGAAATACCGCTGGCATTTCATATTAAATAAAAACCAACCCAACCCAAAGCAAGTCAAACTCATTTGGCAGCATTTGCTCTGGCAGTGCTGATACACACTGAGAGATGCTTGGAGATGTCTCCTACTCCTTTGGAAACACAGTTAGAAAAAAAATCTGTATGAACAACTGCTGCTCCTAAACACTCACCTTTGGTTGCAGCATGATGCCCCAACTCAGCCTGTGTGCCTCTGTTCTAGAAAAGGATTAATATTTTTAGCAAGAACAAGGTCTGGGAATCCATAAATCTAGGCTGAGATCATGCTGTGGCCAGTGCCCTCATTCCAGTCTTTTGCCCTGTTGCCTGCAGTGCCCTGCAGTGCCCTCTGGCCTGCCCCACAGGTTTCCCTCTGCCCAGAAGGAAAGGGGGTTGTCTTTCCCCCATGCCTCTGCCTGGCCTCCACTGAAGGAGGTGGTATCTAGTAAGCTTATTAACAAGAACAGAAAACAGCATTTAATGAGCACTGAGACCAAGAGGCATCCTCGCATAGCCAGGTGGGGCTGGACATTCCCAGTGAAGTGCAGGATGACACCCACATGCTACTGCCCGGTCCTACTCCTCTGCTGGGTGCTGCCTACTTGAGAGCAGGGCCTTCTTCTCCTTGTTGCAGTTGTTTTCTGGGGGACCTAATCCCTCTAAGAAGCTTTTCTCCTCGTAGTGACACAGCAAAGTACCACCCGGCCAAGTGTACCTTTACAGAGGTATTTCTGTGTTATGAGAAAGGACCTCTCTGAAACAGCTAGGTCACAAATGCTTTTGGTATGCTGTGTAGGGCATTTTTTTGCTTTAATTACTTTTAACTTTAGCTAACAGTTCTCTGGTAAGCATCATTAAAGCTCACCACAAAAGCTGTAGTGACCTTGTGTGGTTCTCTCAGTACGGAGCCGTTCCTGGGAGGGATCGACAGCCCTGTGGTTCAGCACAGCCTGTCTCTGGTTCTTCTCCCTCTGAGTCACAGGGCTGTGTCACCAGGAAGGTCATGGGACTGCCAAACATACCAGTGGGTGGATTTGGGGTTTCTTTCATCATAACCTCAGCTGATACCTCTTCTCCCTCAGTGACCTTCTGTGGATTTTTACAAAATCTAAGTCATATGCAGTGTTGGCATATAACCATCCAGTCGATATTTAGGTTCCTGGGAAGCATCCCTTCCATGTGGATGTCACCAAGTTCTGTACCCACAGATCAGTTTCCATAGTAACTAATGCAGTTCAATGAGGGGAGGGGGAATCAGAGGATTTTGAAAGGCGAAGACTAACACTGGATGGGAGTAAGTGGCTTGGAACATACCACAGGTTTTATGATGTGTGTTTTAGGGAGACTTGCAGGATTTGTGAACTCTTCCTTTCCTCATGAGATGTGCCAAAAACTTGGCAGTGCAAAATAAAATGGTGCTTCACAGTATCGCACTCACACAAATCTCATGTCAGCTTATATTTATTCACACACTTGTGAGCGCATGGAGACTAGAGGAAAATGAGTTTTATTCCCTGTTTGAAAGAGAATTGTCATACCAGTATTTTGGAGAAGTATTTTGATACTCCTTCCTCATCTGTGCTGCAATAATGGAAGAGTAAAAGAACAGGACTCAGAACCACTTTTTAGCTTCTTATTTATTCATGCTGTCACAAATGCCACTTTTGGTGGGTATAAAATGATGGTGCTGCTGCTAACATATTCTTATATATGCTGGTCAGAGTCACTACTACTGATACTTTGCTGCTTGAGCTGTGGGATCTGATGAACAGAAGTGTGCATTTTCCTTCAGCCATGTGGTATAACTCAAGGAACAAACATATTGGCTGAAAATATATCTGAAATTAATTTATTATGTGAATCTAGAATCTTGCATATCACAGATTGTATGGCATGACATATATTCCTCTGGAAAGCAAATGTTCAGAATGTTAATTTTGCAGAAATAATTATTCAGGAGTCAGGAATGATCAGTTAAAAAAGCCATAGGAAACTCTGCGTTCATTCATTTGTACAAGTGCACTTGTTTAGCATGCATATGGCAATGCCTTGTCCTAGGACTCAGTAAGCTAGGTAGAGGCAAAACCACATAAAGGAAGATTCATGTCACCCGAGTTTAGCTGGGTGAAGAAAGTTGTCTGAGTTAGTTCTCTTGGCTCCGTCTTTAATTAGTGGAGAGTAACAGATGTCTCCTGCTGGTGATTCACACCATCTATTTTAAGTTGCCCATTAGAGGTTCCTGTTTCTGTTCCTTTACTAGGAGGGAAACTAGTGGGTGATTGGATTTAAACAGCCAAAGGCTGGTGAGGTGAAGCCCACTTAGAGGTGTGCATCTGATGATGGTCAGAGGGTGGTAACTCTACAGAGAAAGAAGTCACTCTCTGGTTCTTATCCCCATCCACTGTTTGTTGTCCTTGGGCTGTGTTCCTACAGTAGTACATTTCACCCTCCAGATCAGGCTAATTGCACCCACTCTCTCTTTTAAGGATGGCACCTGCCCCTGCTGACCCTAGACTGGTCCTGGGCACTGTCTGAGACAGCGCTGGGGGTGTTGGCCTGAATTGTGCAACAAACCACAGTGATAGTTTGACAGTGTGGAAAAACCCTGGGAGAGAAGCCATGACACAGCATTGCTCACTAGTGGAGGTGTAGCTGGAGGGTCAAAACCAGGACCCCTTTACATGGAAAGGCACAGTGGCTGGTGTGACATTACATCTGGTAGATAGAAAGATGACTAAGAAATTTGCTTTAAGTTGGGCAGCTCATGTGAGGGCTGTGACAGAATTAAAAAAGCAAATCCACACGGGTGAGGATCTGGGGCAGGCAGAGAGCACAGCTATTCTGGGCCCTGGCGAGGTTGACAGACGCACACAGCGTTTCCTGGCAATGTGCTCAGGAGCGGAAGCCTGTGTTCAGTTCAGAGGTACCGCCACTTCTTGCCTCCACAGCCACAGCAGGTAGGAGTAGCTGAGCAGGGAACACCACACCACTGCAGCTTCCCGCCTGCATGGTCCATCTCCTCCTGCAGCAACGTGCAGCAGGAGGAAGCAAAACCTCCTGAAGGAAAGGCACGGTGAGGAGAAGCCAAATGTACTTCAGGGCTGCAGACGAGAGAAGCACTTTGCTTCTCTGTGCTCCTTTCCAAGCTGATCTGTGCTACTGGGGCACAAAGGTGAGCAGCTGAAATTACCATCTCTCAGCACCCCCGAGCCCTGCTGCACCAAAGGGAAAGAAGAAAGACAGCTCCCAAGAAGCGCGTGTCCCGAAGAACGCCGGGGATGCACAAGGAAGGGCAGCTGGATGGCACGGTGTCCTGACGGCAGAGGAAACCAGGATGCAGCCCACAGAGCGCTGCAGCCGCCTGGGCTTTAATCCATTTTGCCCTCTGATAAAGAAATTACACAGCTTACAGCTGAACATGGAAAATATGATTCATCCGGTCTCCAAGCACCGACCCCTCCATCCATCACGTCCGAAGCGTGCAGCGGAAGCCGAGGCGAAGCGGAGTCTCCGGGGAGCAGTCTGCGAGGCTCCATCTCTTCCTGGTCTTTTTCCCTGCTTCCTAAACACAGGTGACAGGACCTTGTTCGTGCTAGGAGGACATGGGGGGAAGTTTGGAGCTGAGGGAGTGACCGGAGGCGCTGCCCGTGAGCAGCCAGTCGCGCCGTGCGAGCTTCCCCACGGTGCTGCTGCCTCCGGCGCCCGGACAGACCCTCAGCGCCGTCATCCTCCTCTGCCCTGGGCTGCCATCGCCTGCCAGTGCCATGGGACAACGTGGATGCCTACATAAGTGCCTCATCCCGGACCCGCTGCTCCCCTTTGACGAAAATAAATCGCTGTGTTCCATGTACTGAAGAGCTGATGAGAGCAGATGAAGCACGGCGGATGCGCAGGGGAAACCGAGACTTCCTTTACTCCTGCCCATAAAAGTAACGTCCTGTATGCAAAGGTGCAAAGGTTTCCTGTAGTAACATCGCTGTGGTTAAGCCTATAGTCCAAGAGAGTAAACTGAAGTTACTGAAGTTCAATTTGCATCCTGAATGTGCACAATTGAAAGTGTTAATTATTTCACTGAAGATTCAGGAGCCACAGCCAAAACATATATGTAACTCTGCTTGTAGCTCAGGCAGAGCAGTAGGATATAGGATAGGATATGCAGCAGCTGGTGTAGTGCTCAGAAAATGAACAATTCTTCTTTTCCACCAGCACTCTCAATTCACCATAGCCACACCGGTTTGGAGACTGCAGCAAAAATCCCACAGGGCTTTGCATTCCTCTCCAGAGTCAGAGAAAGCTTTAAAACCGAGGTAAGAGAGACAGATAAGAACAGAGAAATTGTAGTAAAAGCTTTAGTATTTGAAATTTTTCATTCATGTTGGAATCATTACCCAATTTTGTTGTCACAGAAGCCTCAGGATCCATCAAGGACTCAGAGCTTTTAGGTTCAATTAAGACACCATCATTTCATGTGATACCACATGAAATACTGTCCATATGCAAAGGAACAGACATCACCCAGCACACAATCATGCTAGCACAAATTAATTTTACACCTGCCTGTTAGCCAAGCTGTCAGTGTGCCACTCATAACCTTCCCCAGCACAAGGTAACACTGCTCTACCAAGCTTCAGTGAGGATTAAGATAAGGCAGGATTACTCTGCCTTTGGGCAAGTCTGAGGTTGTAATCTGCCCCCTCCCCTCAAATATGATCATAGCAGAAACATATGGAAGTGGAAGACTCTGCTGCAATTTTCCTCCTACATTTTTACACCAGCCATGTTCTATCACCTGTTTTTTTGGGAGGAATTTGCCCAACAGGTGGGACAAGTCACCTTGTGGTGACTTGACCTTTGGGGCAATCCTGACCTCTGTTAATGCAACATCCAGAACTGCTGTAGGGGACTGAAAGAGGTGTGACTGTATGTTCTACTCTGCTTGCTTTGTTATGGCAGGAGGTAGCCAGGGACAGAGAGGAGGTGATAAACAGTGTGGAAACAGATGATAAGCAGTTTGAGAAGTGCATGTGCTGTGAGAATATTGCACACAACAAGCGCATCCCCAGAGATCAGCAGCAAATCCTAAAGCCAGAGCTTTGGGATTCACACTTCACCATACGCCCATGCTCTGAGTCTCAGAAGAGTGAGTGATGCTGAAGAACTGAAGTCTGAGGTGGGTTTTATGCTTGTCTTTAGAAGACCAAAATCTCATTTCTGGCAATGCATTGGCCTCTTTTATGCTTTTGGGAAAATTGCTTAAAGGCACATTTTTCAGAATAATGAATTGAAAACTTCCTTTGATGCAACTTCCATGAGTGTCTGTGATTACCTCCCAGAATCTGGACCATGAGAAGGTATTTTAACTTGTGTTCGATGGCAGGACACTGGGGAGTGTCTCAAGCTAGTGAGGACAATGCCTGAACAGAGGTAATTCCAGTTTTGCTCTCCATGATCTGGTTTCCATCAGAAGGAGTACTTCATGTTGGGAGGGTGAGACTACTTGCTCCACTGAGCTGTCCATTATCTGGACCAGCCCCAGCTTAGCCTCTCTGTGATGAAGCTAAAATACCTCCTGATGCTGGCAGAACATCTCAGCAGAAAAGTGAGCTTCTGCTGGGGCGTTCAGGATTAGTTTAAGGAAAACTGTTCACAAGAAAGTGGAGAGAGAGCCATAGAGGCATTAAATATTTTAGTTACACAGTCTGGTTGGGGTGTTTAAATGCATGCAGGGATTAACACTTTAACACTGTCCACCCAAACTCAAAATATCACCCTAATAAAGTTTGCAAAAGTGTATGTAAATATTGAAAGTGGAAGATTAAAGAGAGGATATTGGAAATAGAAACCTTGAATAAGTAAAATAGTTTTATAACTTGTTACTGTTATTTTGACCTTTCAATATGTTTTCCTAAGTTTTATTATGAGGCAGTGTTATGTTTGGAAAGGAGGTGTATGACCTGTGAGGTAGTGTTCAATGGGAAAGATTGCATAAGCAGTGAGGAACCAGCTAGGTCCCTTTTCTACACCGGGTAGGGTAAATTAAATTAAAATCTACTATTCTGTTTTCCTAACACATTTTGCTTCCCATGGTCCAGCATGCACACACACATATGCAGAGCAGCCATGAAGCTGTAAATTTGTGCTGTTTTGAAGGGAGACTGCCAAATTTTTTTTTTTTTAAAATAAAAACAGACCCCCAAATCCTCATGACTTATTTCTTACTTTACAAAGCAGAAGATAGGGGATGTGTGCTGGTTTTGGCTGGGTAGAGTTAACTTTCTTCACAGTGGCTAGTATGGGGCTGCGTTCTGGATTTGTGCTGAACACAGGGTTGATGACATAGAAATGTTTTTGTTATTGATGAGCAGGGCTTACACAAAGCCAAGGCCTTAGCTGCTTTTTGTACAGCCATGCTGGTGTTTTGGTTTGAAAACAAACCAGCTGGAGATCACAAGTCAAGATTAAAATTAATAGGAAAAAAATTAGAAATGAGTGAAATAATATAAGGAAAAAGCACTGATAAAGTCAGATACAACCTGACACCCTATTAGGGTGATGACAGCAGTCCCAATGAAGTGATCCAGTTGAAGCAATGATCTGATGGAAGGTCCAGCCTCCAGCTGAAGGTCCATGGTGACTCTTGTCCTCTGGTCACCCAGCAGACAGGGCTGAGGCCAGGCAGTTCTAAGGGCAGCTTATATCCAGGTGGGAATGCCCAGCTCCCCCCTCCTGGGTGGAGCATCTCACAATGGGATGAGATAAGTCCATGAGTCATGTGGAGGTTTCTTGATGGCCCATTGTCTGTTATCAGGGGTGGGTCATTAGCAGGTGATAACAGCTAATGGCCCACAGCTGGTGGTAATAGGATACTTAAATACATCTATTGTAACCTCGGTCAACTGGCAGGGAAGTTGGGAGTGCATGGGCGTTGGGAGGAGACACAGCTGGGACAGGTGACTCCAATTAACCAAAGGGATTTTCCAGACCATATGATGTCATGTTCATTATGTAAATAATAATTATATAAAGTGGAGGGAATAAGCAAGAAGAGGGGTACATTTGAAGTGATGGTGTTTGTCTTCCCATGTCACCGGTACACATGATGTGGCCCTGCTCTGCTGGGGATGGCTGAACACCTGCCTGACCATGGGCAGCAGGGAATTAATCCCTTGGTTTGCTCTGCTGATGTGTGCAGCTTTTGCTTTCCCTGTTAAATCGCTTTCATCCCAACCCATGAGTTTTCTGGCTTTTACTCTCCTGATTCTATCCCTGAGCCTGCTGGCGGGGCAGTGAGAGAGTGGCTGAGTGGGGCTTGGCTGTTGGCTGGGTTGAAACTGTGACAGGATGCACTCACTGACATTCTCATCAAGCAGCACCAGATGACCCTTTTAGCCTTTGAGCTAGAATCTTTTCTTGTGTTTGGTCAAAGTGCTACTGTCATCCTTGCAAGAAGTACCTACTGCTGACTGTGTTTTTTTGGCTGTAGCTCTGTGTCAGGTTTTCTTCATGTGTGTGAGGACCATTAGAAGATTTAGTGGTCTCTTTTCTTGATGGCAGTATCTCAGGCAGTGCCTTCAGTGTTATCCTGTGCTAGTAGGAGCAATCCTCAGGACCTACAGATTTGCTTGTTAGGTGGGTATCCTTCACGTGAACACAAACTGAGGGGTGTATCCCTTTCTGTTATCTTTCTTTCTGTACCAAAACTAACCCAAAAACTAAAATGGGACTGTTCTCCAACCTTCCAGATTCCTCATGCTCGTATTGCAGTTTGTTGTCCAGAATAGTTCATTGTAAATATGATTCAATAAAGTGAAGTCTGTTCTTGGCATAGTAAGTCCCCTGCTGCTGTTATTTCTGATTAACTTGTTATAATCTTTGTAGATGACCAAGCTTTTTGTGTTTCTTCAGTTTTTTGTTAGTCCCTATTGCTTGTGAGTAGTGTAAATAGTTTTCATTGTGCTTCTTTCTAATTTTACCAAGGCTGAAGATCTGACTCCCTCTGTTCCTCTATCCTGAAATACACATTTTTCTTGCATGGCTGTTAGGACAAAAAATATCATTCTGAGATGACTTCTTTCAAATCAAACTGGAAAATGGTCATCTGCTAGCTCCTTGTCCAGTCTGAATGGCAGCAGTGGGTACAGTAATGCCCAGTATAGAGCTGCTAATAAAGAGTTTTTGTGCAGATTTGTGATTCATTTCTTAGAAACAAATGAATCAAAGAAGTTCAAGAAGTTCTTGAACATTTCTTAGAAACGAATCAAGAACTTCTGTGCTTCTCTGGACTTGCCGTGAGAGAGCTGTGCTTTGTGGTATGTTCCTTCACCTTTTTCCCTGAAACATTAAGAAAAATTAGTTTGGTTTTAGATTGCAGATTGTGTATCTCCTTCAGGTGGTATAAAGGTCAGCCCCATTAGCACTTTTCTACAGTGCTTCCCATTTAAAGTCTGCAGGTAACGTTGCACTGTTCTGTGTGAAAGCAGTAGCAAAAATTTCTTTATTCTGATAAGAACAATTGTTTTGATACAGACTTCACAGAAATGCAGATTCACACAGGGGTCAGTGGTGATGATAATCATAGGTAATGGTTTTCATTAACAGATTTCTTACAACTTTGCCTCAACAGCACTGCTAAAATAAAAATCCTTTAGATTAGTGACCAAGATGTTGTATCTTCTATCCTGTGCAGCTCTTAAATGACTTGATTAACCAGTGGTCTGGTTGTACATGTACACCTGTGGTCCTAGAAGCACGTCCCCTGCTGCAGGCAGGCAGTCCCAGGACCTGCTGTCAGACTTTTCTTCCCCCTTGCTTGTGTAATGCTCGTTCCTAGCCTTGAGATGGGGCATATGCTCTCCCTGCCCTTGTCTCTGCACACTTCTTGGTGGTACTTTAGTAATTAATTATCAGAGCTCTTATGAGCTAAGGGTCTGCTGAAGGGAGACAGGGCATGGTGGAAGTTTCCTGCAGCAAGGGTGTCTGGCTGCAGCTGGGGGATGAGGCAAAGTCCTGCCAGGGTGGCACGGTGATAGGTAGTCATCCTTTAAGGAGGAATTACGCAGGCATGTAGGATAGGATGGCACATGGCACCTTGTGCTATCTCCAGAAATCCCACATCCCTGTAGTCACGGAGCTGCAGTTTATGAAGTGCCACATGTCTGTGGAAAGTGATATGGGCAGTGAAAGCCAGAGGAAAAAAAATCATCTCTGTGAACACAGGAGTCTCTTGTGTGTCTTATTTTGAGTACCTTCGCATGTTTCTGTTTTCCTTTGTTTTCTACTAAGAGCACATAAAGGCATTGACAATGCGTAAGTGGAATTTAATTACAGGATCCTTACTCCAGTCAGAACATCTTGCAAATAAATTAATTAATTTCTCCAGGATCCTCTGAGGCAAAGAGACACTGTTAATATTACCCTTTGCAGATAGCTTGCTGTTGTTTTGACATGTTTTCCACACATGGAGGATGGCAATATGCTTACAATCAATACACTTTTATTTTGGTCGGGAAAAAGTGGGATGGGGAAGGAGGAATAGCAGGTGAGAGCCAAACAAAAGTCTTTATGAGGAGACATAATCTTTCCTTTATAACATGGGGCATCCGCATGGCTTGGCTAGGCAGCAGCCTGTCTACCACTGATCCTTTGCAAACCAGAGGGAACCTTCCCTCTGCAGTCACAGAGGCTCGGGAGCCTCCACAGATTAACCCTGTGTTAGCTACCAGTCTGTGAACAGAAGGAGCTTTGAAAATGGTTTGTAAAAGTCCCTCTGAGAAGGCTTACTGTTCAGAGGACCTCTCTAGTCATCTCAGACCATTCCAAGGGCTCTACACTAGCCATGCTTGCTGTTCCCAGTAAAGATGTCCTGTACAGTGCTACTCAGAGAGGCAGCACTCTGGGGCCACATGGCTATTTTCATAGCATGGAGACAAATTATTCCCCTAAACAACCAAGATTATGGGGGAATCAAATGTTTTAGAGCTTCCTGTCCCAAAATGTGGTAGTCAGTGATCTGTGTGGTTTTGGGACAACCAGAGAGTTTTTACCCCATCCTGTTGTTGTCAATCTCCCTGTTTGGCATCCCCGGTTGGCTGTTGGCCTCTGCCTTTCACCAGTCCCCCAGAGCTCCTCTATTGGTTCCCGTTCCCCTGATCCCGCCTCCTTGGAGCCCGGGAAAGCTGTGAGCTTGCCTTTGTTTCATGGTATTTTCTTGGAGATTCTTTCATTCACAGATGAATAACCCCATGCTCTGCCAGGATGAATAGCAATGCCCTTCTCAACTCTTTGCTACTGACATATTACTGACCCTGCCTGAGCTCTGTGGGGGCACGCTGGACCCCACGGAGCCTGGCCCAAAAAGGGACTGAAGTAATACCAAAAGCTTGAGAATGTCTCAAATGACTGAGCTTTGTGCTTTCTGAGTCTGTCTGTGCAGTCTGGTATTAGCCTCCAAGAACTTTACAAAAACCTCCTTGGAAAACAGCGAGAAGAGTGTCATAAGGAGGCTGATGCCAGGACTTCAGCATTTTCAAAAGTCTACCCAGGAAATAAATAAAGCCAAAACCATCCAAGCAATGAAGTTCTACACACAAATTTCCACGACTCAGCAGTACAACATGCTAAATATTAACAGTCATTTGTTTAGTATCCAAAAGTTCCTCATACGCTTCCATCCCAGCCCCAAGGAGCATTCATCCAAGTGACAGGATGAAATTTCACGTGTACAGTTGTAATCCTACTCCTTGACAACACTTGAAAACAATGAAAAGCTTCATCCATACAAATACCATGTGAGAGCATGAACTCGCTCGCGGAGAAGTGCACTGCGATCAGACTGACCCGCTGGGAAACTTGGATAAAGCAGATGTGGAAATCCCAGCCTGGAAAGGACTTGGGAGGTCACTAAGGTCAGGTCCTTGTGCTTGCAGGGAGTTGTGGCCCAGATCTCATCCCAGCCCCATCTTCAAGCTAACTAGGGAGTTTGTCCTTCCTCCACCCCCATTTTGGAAACATTTAAATATGACATTAAAATTGTTTCTTATATTTGCAACCATGTATCTTCATGCATTCCAGGTAAATAAGTGATGAAGCAACAAGTTATGACTCACTTATTCTTCTCTTTATACATGAGCTCAAAATTTCTGTAACTGCAAAAGGGAAATAGATGCCGAGCAAAAGTATTATATAAAATGTGGAGCTGGAATTTAATGTAGGTTAGGTTATTACCTAGGCTTACCAGAGTCTTCCAAACCACTCCTTTGCAGGATAAATTTGCATGAATTAGAAAAATGAGTGAAGGTGCTGACTACTTCTTCTTCTGTTTTATGACTAAATTTCAGAATCATTCCTGTTGTGGTCTTCTGACAAATATTCTGCCCTCCCCTGGTTCACGTGCATGTCACCAAAAAGCTTTCCAGATAATGCTGATGCTCTTGTGCAAAATCTGCTGGAGATCTCAGGGTCCCAAATAAAGAACAGGAGTCGGGGTATAAGCTGAATAAAACATGTGTGCACACATGTGTAGACCCCAGGAGAAAGAGTGGAGAGTGTGCGTAGATTGCAGCAGCCCAACCTAGAAGTGGAGTCAGCATCAGATTTATGGCATGTAACAGTATCAAAATACACCAACCTTAATGCAGTCTCCACTAGGTCTTATGACACATTGGAAAGGCCAGTGTGAGTGATAATCTACAAAGGCATTTGAAAGAAAGCCCCATTTGAGAACAATGAACAGTCTGCAGCACTGATTTTTCAAACTTTTCTTCTTGTGACCTTGTTCTTCCGTGGCCTCAAGTGGCAGTGTCACTGGCTTGAGTGCTTCCAAACTCACGGCTCCAAGAGAGGGAGCCGCTGACCTGGAAACACCGTCTGGCCAGCAGCTCTGGGGCAGCCCCCTTGCTTGTTATTTATTTGTACTGCAGGGAGGCCTGGAGGGATGCTGAAGGGCTGGGTGCCAGCAGGGTGCCTGGCAGTCGGTGGCAGAGAGGGGAGGAAGCGGCTCGGTGGCTGCAGCAGGACCAGCTGGCTCAGGCACTGTGGCAGAGGGTGCTGGAGGGAGCAGCAGAGAAGGCAGCACTGGGTTGATATCCTGGGGACTTCCTTTCACAGCTGATGCATGGCAGGGTGGGAAACATTTATGTGTTTGCTGGAAGATCTTTGTAATTATTGAGCAATACTGGGGGAACTACGCTATAACAGGAATTCCTCCCAATGACCAACATATTACTGTTTGCTTGTTCAGTTCAGGGCCCAGAAAAGAATTGATCTTTTTTTTTTTTTTTTCTCTAGCCTGTCTGCATTTCAACAGCTTCACAGCAAGGTGGTTTTCAATTACAAAGAAGTGTAGGAAGGTCATGGACATGACCAGAGACATTTTGGTAGAAAGCAGCTTTAATTCTCACATAAAACAGTACCAGTACTCATAGGTCCAGATTGCTTCTTCCCAAATTTGCTCTGGCACACTGCGTACTTTATACAACACATGCTACTTTAAATGAAAATTACCAGACCAAAATAAACCCTAATTTTTTTTCCAATTATTTTTTTCTTGGGTGGGGAGAGACTCATAGCAATGAGACGAATGTTAGAAACAGTTTCTGGTGTATACAAAGTGAAAGTGGATTCTCAGGTAGATGTGGGAAACCTGAGAAAAGATAGTGCTGAAAAAGGCTTAGGAGAAATAACAGACAGGCAAAGGTTGAGTTGGATGTGAACCTGTAATATAAAGTATTTTTACAAAGCTGACTGTAAGTTTCAGTTTCAGATGTGAAGCCTAAAATGTGTAGTAGCATATCAGATTTCAGAAGGAAAAAATAATTTGCAGATTTTTGAATAGTATTGTCAAAGGAACCAAGAAGTAATTCTTTCACTATTCCTTAGCTATGGAAAAGAAGCAAGGAAAATGAAGACTAGATAGGGATAAGAAAGATGACAGCTACAAAAGAAATACATAAAGCTGAGTTTCATGAAGAATGTTTTGGCAGAACGCTTTATAGAGATGGAGTGATCCGTGCAGAAACTGATTAGACCTTAGGTGGCTTCTGTAGTCATGATGAGTTTGTCTCTTGGTGAATGACACCTGACCAAGGTAAGACATGAGTGATCTTACAAGAAGTGAGCATGGACATGGGCCAGGACTGTGAGATGAACCAATCTCACACCACAGCTGCCCACTACAAAAACACCTTTCGCTGTCATGTTCTTGCTTAACATGCTATTTGATGCAAGAGAAGAAAAAAAAAAAAGAAATTAAGTGCATGGGATAAAATAATGCCAGAAGGATGTGAAATGCTGGAACTGAGACTGAATAAGGAGAAACAGCTGACAAAATATGTTGTTCACTGTGATAAGAAGTTCCCTGCACAGGATATGCCACATGAAGATGTGCAAAATCATCAGGAACCATGGTTCCTATAAAGGAAACAAAACAGGAAATGTCATGAATCATCAGCAAACAGGCTCTGGACAGGTTACATGGCTTGATCCTGAATGAAATTAATAATTCAGTAAGGTTGGAAGAAAAGAGATTTAAATAGCAGCACAACATTATGACACAAGCTTGGGAAATACAGGCTGAAAGTTGAGGCTGATCATCTCTGCTTACAACGAGAAGTGTGTGAGAGAGAAGCTACAGTGCCACAGTGTGGGATGCCTCATTAAACAAACAGTCCCAGACACTAATTAAGAGTATACTGAAACAGATACAAGAAGGCAAGCACGCTTGGAGACTTGGGAAGCTTTGGCATAAACTGACTTGCACACAGTAAGCAGTGACAATCTCTCCACAGGAAACTATTTCATTGGCATCCCATCTGTAATCCTCAACTAATTACCCACTGGTTTGCATCTCTGATTCATATTAATATTCCTTGTGTCCATTTATTACTAGTATAGTTTAGCAGAACTTGAATGTTGGAGATAAAGGCAGCATTGGGCTTTTGGCCAGGATAAGCCAACCCAGCAGTACCCGTATCAGAGAAAAAAAAATATAAGGAAGAGGGAAAGTGTGACCAAAATCCCACAGGCTGACATAATTATCAAGTTCCAATTAAAGAAATAGAAATTGATAAAAGTGAATTGGTGTTTCAAAATAAAGGGTCTTCATATCAACCTTTATCCCCTTTCTCCAAAAATCTCAGCATCTCTCAGTTTCCACCCAAAGCTGAATAGGCATTATTTAGTGATTCTTTACACTTGATACAGTATAATCCAGTTAGCTGTTACTTTTCATTGTGAGTCACCTTATAATAAATAGGGTGCCTTAGCTGCTAGATAGCTCTTTCCTTTATTATAGCAGTGACCTCTAGTGTACAGCTCTCAGTATCCAGACCTATTCCAGCTTGCAGAGCAAGGCCATTTTCCATCTCATGGGAAGGAAGCAGCCTTGCAAAGTGACCTTTCTGTTTATTTTGGATTTCTTTCAAAGAAAATAAAAAAACTCCCTTGAGACTTTAATAGTCAATAAAGTCAGGCTACATCAGCACGCTGGATCTGTGACTGCCCAGCCTTCATGCTCTAAAACATATTCATTTTGGAGTGGCTCAGGAAGAAATTCTGCAGCCTGTAGCACTGCCTGTGCTGTTATTTTATATTTTGACAAGGTAGATTACCTGCACATGAATTTTCTTTGTTAGAAAGCTAAATGTCAGATGCATTTTAGGGCAGGACATACTAATCTAGTGCCTAGTAGGTAAAGCCAGCTGGGATTTCTTGAAATGAAATGTGCTAATTATTTGTAAGATGAGTTACATTTAATTTGTTTCTGCTGTAGAAATTCCAGGGGAATCACTAGGACACACAGTAATAATCTTCCTCTAGCTTTGAGCTCTGTCTTCGATGGAGGCCAACACAGGATGTTTCACCACTTGGATTCCTGTAGGAATACTGCACGTTTCATTGTGTGGTGCTGCTTCTTCCCAGACAGTGAGGAGAGAGGCTGCCCTGTTCCCTGTAGCTGCACGAAGGGAGCCCTCTCACGCAAGCCAGTTCCTGCCAGACATCCCTCCAGGGACCTCTGAGGGCTGTCAGAGAACTGAACCTTCTACCCCTCTCCCTGGAGAGACCTACAGCCACCCCATCCTCTTATTGCCCCTGGAGGCAGGACTGGGTGGTGCTTGGAGAGGAGCTTGTCCATGGCAAGTGATGGGCACCAGAGATCTCTCCAGGCCTCACCCTTACCCTTATAGGGGCTGGGTACGCAGGAGGAATGGACTTTCAGGCCCACAAAACTGTCCTGGGATTTGCCCCTGGAAGAGTGACTCCTGTCATCCAAGGTGTGATGGTATATTGCACCTTCTGGTGCTCTGGCAGCTCTGGCCACTTCTGGCCTCCCACAACCAAATCTCTTTGACTGCATTTTCATATTCAAGGGATATTGATAACTATCAATACTGATTTAACTTAAGGACATAAATGACCATGTCAGGAAAACAAGTCTTCCTAAAAACCACAATAGTACTTTTATCTGTCCATCTTGACAGGCGTTTCCATTCAGTAGTCACAGATATTTCAATATAATTGATAAAAAGAAGCCATAATTCAAGTAATGAGGAGGTGAAGGGTGGCTGGTGGGGTTTATGCATAATTATAAATAAGCTAATCTCACCTGTACATTGCTTTCTAGGTGGTGAAGTTACAGAAAATCACAGACGAACGGGTCAGGAGATTTCAGGAAAGTGAAAAAAACCACATTTCAATACTGTTGGCTTCCTGCTGCAAAACATCCAGCCTTTCTGCTGAAGTGTTCCAAAAATAGACAAGCTTGCTCATTAGCCTTGTGAGCATTTAAATAGGAGAGGGATCGTTACCCAAATTATATCCCTTAAAAAGGACTTTCACACTGGGGTAAACTTAAAAAAGAACATTTACGCAAAAAGCAATTTTCTTTGCCTGCAATCTTCTGTATTCCCCTAAGTCTCGTTGGAATAAAAAACTTCCTCCCTTTCCAGCCTGATTCTCTTTTTCTTAATCCAGCTGTGAAATCATAAAGCTCAGTGTTTATGACAATAGTTTGCTACCATGGAAACAGCTATGTCGTCACAAATTTAGCCTTATGAGATGACCTCCCTAACTGCAGGAGCAGTCAAAAAGGAAGATATGTTAGAAACCAGACCTTGTTTAACCAGAAATGTCTATTTTAAATCCTTTTGCACAGCGCACTCAGCAGCTCTTTAATAAGAGGACCTTTGATACAAACTGTGTACCTCATTACATTTTGCTTTATTATGCCTTTTGAATTGCTTTGAATGTGAGCTGTCCTTTTATTGTTGAACATTTTGAATTCCCAGAGTCCTAACACAGCACTGTGGTGATTTCTACAACTTCAGATCATTGCCCTTCTGAGCAGTTTACTGTACCCTGTGGTTTTGCTTGTTTTCTTCTTTTCAAACTGAAGAAAAACCCCTAAAAGTAAAAGAAAAATCTATTCTTGAGCAGACATTGGAAGGAACCTATTGGGACTCTGGGACACCTCCTGCTGCCACGCTGTATGTGCAGTCCCCTCATTACTCTTGTACAGGAGAAGGGCCTTTTGTGCATCAGTATGGCCAGATACATAAAATCTGATGGGCACCTGTCATGCCTTGGCACAGTGTCCCCTGCCACCAAGTGAGATAACCTGCCCCTGTACATGTGCACAGTGGTTTCTGATGTGGAAGGTGCTGGCTAAACTAAACAGCAAAGTGCCTGATGAAAGACAGGAGCAGCGTGACCCTCACT
Source organism: Rhipidura dahli (assembly GCA_013399225.1). NCBI lineage: Eukaryota > Metazoa > Chordata > Aves > Passeriformes > Rhipiduridae > Rhipidura > Rhipidura dahli. The sequence continues at coordinate 168,806 of VXAC01008834.1, forward strand.
ACAGAGAAGCAGACAGGAAATTTGGCAGCTGAAGCCATAAACAATTCAGTCCGTCTGTGTCCTTGCTCTCTGAGCCTGTAAGAGGCTTCCCCTCAGATCTCTTGGTCCAGTGAGTGGACCCATCTTCCTTTGCCATGCAAGCCCAGCAGCTTTGGGGAGCTGTGGAGCACTGGGGGGTTCCAAGGGGCTTCCTGCTCCCCAGCCTCTGCAGAAGAGAGCTGTGGGAGGAGGCTACTGCACAGCATAACCTTCCCTGTGAAGGGAAATAAATCTTTCAGAACATCCACAGTACACCATTTGGGAAAAAAATGAAGCCTTGAAGTTAGGAAAAGGGTTACTAATTTCTCCTCAGCATTTCAAAACAACAGCTCACCATTTCTGCAAGAGACAGGGTCCAGCTCCAGCACAGGACAGAGGGTCACAATGAAGTGTCACATTGTGGGAAGGTTCCTCTGCACATCTCTGTACTGGCTGATGTATTACTTTGGATATCCACACAAAATAAATTTACATGGTTGGTTTTCAACAGATTACCTGTGATATAAACCAAGGAAAAAAAATAAAGTTTCTATAAGCAAGATGAGCAACATTTTAAAGTGCATATAGTTCTGAGCAAGCAAATCCCTATAAGGATATATGTGCTGAAAATGCTCATTAAGATAATGACACTGAATGAAGTGTGGGAAGTGTTGTCAGAGGGGCAATGGAGCAAGGCTCCTGTGGGTGGGAGGAGGAGGGAGCCTGGCTAACACGAGGCAGAGCTGCAGCACCCTGCAGCTGCAGGAGTTGTCAGGGCTGTGCTGCTGCATTGTGGTGTGCCCACAGGAGCTGCAGCCAGGAGCACAGGCCTGCCTGGACTACATAGCATGTCCCATTTATTTCCATCAGTTGTGGAAATTCTGCACAGTTTCTTAAAAATACACATAATTTCATCCTTGTTTTCTCTGCTTGTTATTTTGTCTTCAATGAACGGATAGGGGTGTGGTCTGTGCAATTGTAGAAATAATCTTCTACACCTCACTGATCTCTTTGAGTTCCTTGCTACCTCTTTTGAACACATTTAGTTTCACCTTCTTCAATTGTCAGATTATTTCAAATGTCTTTTTTTCATTCCTCTTTCAGAATGTCCTCCAATATTACATTTTTTTGTAAGTTGTGACAGAAGGATGCCCCACAGATGAATGCTGTGCTCACACCAGGACGTGCCTGTGGCAGTCTACCTCGGGAAAAGCCCCTGCTAGTTTTATGCATGAGCAATGCTCCTGCTTGGAATACACACGCAGTGCTCCTGTATGGCTCTCGTGTTAGGCTGGGCTGTGCTGCACAAAAGCAACATTCCTACTTTCTGTGTTCATGCAACTGATGTTTCCCTTAAGATAGGAAGCTTTTCACATCTGTCCTCTTAAATCTCAGTTTGGTTGCACTCTATTTCTGCAACTTAATCTAGCTCACACTGTATTTTAAGGCTTTTCTCCAAATTGCAATACCAACTTGACCATGAACCTCGTTCTCTCTGTTTCAGGATTCCAGAGGAACATTTACCTTAAGAAGGCTCTTACCCCTAAATAACCTACATGTGTCAGACTGCCCCAGTGTCTTCTGTGCTTAAGTGCTGTAGAGCCACCAGAGCCTTCCCACACCACTCCTTCAGCCTCGCACCCAATCCCATTTTGGGGTGTCTTGTCAGCTGCTGGTGCCTCCTTTCAACATGTTGCTTTCTCCCCCTCCAGTGCTAAGCAAAACATGAAAGGCTCAGTCATTTTGGTTGCTGGCTGTGGCTTGCAAAATGCAGATGTACAGTAAATGACAAGCCTGGCAAGGGGGTGTTGAAAGGAAGCAGTGGTGGGAAGCATTTCAGTTTAAGGAGGAAATAGCGTGGGCATGGCACAGCACTGAGAGAAAATTGGATAGAAAATGAAATTGGGGAGTGAAAATCTATTTTTAACGGGGCTTTGAAAATCTGGCTGGGGCCAGGCCCTGTCTGAAATGATATAGAGCCATAACTATTTCCTGGGCTTGCATTTTCCATAAGGGAGAACATCTGATAGCAGAGCAAGAGGTTTGTTCTTTCTGAGTACATCCAGTGAAAGCCTTATCATTCTTATGGGAGAAAACAGAGGACACTTGTTACCCTGCACACAGCACAGATGTCTGGCTATTCTCCATGCTAGGCGAGATCTTCTGGGCATGCAGGGAAAACGAGAGCTCAGATGGTGAGAGATGCATCCCTCTGCAGCAGAGAAGCGACAGCATCTCACCCAGGCAGACACTGTACTTGATGAAGAACTGCCAGGAGAGAGATATGCATAAAAAGGTGGTGCATGTAAATACTATATCCACTGAATTTATAACAAAAATACACATTTTTGTTTCTACAGTTAGGATTCTCTGTGCTATGTGAGGGTACTCACAGGAGGAAAAGCTGCACAGTGTTGAAAGCAGATCTCTGTGCACTTCCAAGGTGGGGTTCCCTGGAAGCCACAGGGCTATTGGGGAGCACCTCTGCTGCTTGCATGGGACCACACCCTGCTGGTGCCCACTGCTGCCCTGGGCACCCTAGGTGCTCCTTCCAGCTGAAGGACAGGAGCAGATCCTTCTTGCATATGACTCATCTGACTTGCTTAGACCCCTCTTTCTGAGAAGAAAAATTGCACCCAAAGAATATTTTTTATCCACTGAGGACAAAGGAAGGGTGGATATCTTAGATGTGTATTTGGAACAGACATCTGCCTTGTTTGCAATTGAAGACCTGCAAAAAACCCCCCAAACCCCCTACAGACAGCTGCATCTGGCCTGACAAATTACAGCCCTGAGCCTTCCCAGTGGAGGAGCCAAGTCCCAGCAGGCAGGATCTGTTGGTCACTGCAGTGGTACATGGAGATAAAACCCCACAGTAGGGTCAGAGGAAATGGTTCAGCAGCAGCTCCAGTGGGTCACCGCTGCCCTGCAGGCACCAGCAGAGCATTTAGCTGCAAACCACCTCTCCCCAGTGCCAGACACTCAGCAGCTGTGCAATGCTGCTGAGACCATCACTAAATCTTTGGGGAGTTTTTTTCCAGGCCTCAGGGCAGTGGCTGGTGTGCTCAGCTGGGAGCTGGTGAGCTGGCTATGGGGAGCTGGTTGGCAAAAGCTGTGCCTGCAACAGCCCATGCTGATCCAGGTCTGCAGGTGACCCTTCAAAAGGCAATAAACTTCACCCTACAGAGGGTGCTTTTGGGATCTGTTTTCACTGAAGCACAGCTCTCAAGCCCTCTTTGTGCCTGGTGTGAGTGATTTGGCTGTTGACACCACAGGGGATGGACACCCAGCAGCACTGCTGTCCCTCCGACAGGAGCCTGGCCTGTTGAAGGAACTGTGGCTGCTCTGGGCAGTCTCCTTGTAGGGGTGTCAAGGGAAGATGGTGACATACCCTGGGGCCAGGCTCTGGCTTCCCACTGCACAGCCTCAGCAAGAAGGACTGACTGCAAGCAGAGATGGATGCTGGTGCCACCCTCATGGCACCTGGGATGCTCCCACCAGCCCTGAGGGTTTTGAGAGTCCTGAGGTCACTTGCTATTATGCTGAATTGGTGGGAGGGTCTGGTTTGCTCTACAGTGAAGGAAATGCAAATGTGGTGTGAAAACCTAGTGCTGAGGATGGCCAGATAAAAGCAGCAGCATCCAGTTTTCATGCAGGCTACTGAATACAACATTTTCAGTCTGCACAGAGAAACTCATCACAGCAGAATGACAACCCTCCTGATAGCCATTGGCATTTTCTGCCTCTGGACAGACAGTGAAGTTGGCCTTGGGCTGGGGAGGGGCACACAGCAACTAGCCAGCCAGTGTAATTATAATTTGCATTTGGGAGAGCAACCTAATTTCTGCTTTTTACTGTTTCCTTTCCTTTTTTTTTTTTTTTCCCTTTTTCCTTTCTCCTCTTTGTTCACCTGTATAGTAGCTACCAGAAGTTTAGCTANCACACACTGAATCCAGCAAGAGGACAGACAGCAGAAGAAGCTGCATTGCTGATAATCCAAGGCAAATTCAGGCAGGAGAAGGAGTCTCTCAAGTGGAAGTGTATTCCTTATCTCCACATGCCTGAACATCTAAAATCCCTCACACTCAGGAGGAAAGCAGTGCCCTTTTGTATAAACCACCCTGCATTTGGGAAGGAGGCTTTGCTAAAGCCAGCCTGCATGTACTGCCCTGGACCTGAATGCCAGATGCCTCTCAGGTGAGTGCTAACACAGAACTCTTTTTTTATTTCCTCTTTATTTTATTTGTGATGGGAGAAACAAAGGCAAAACATGTGGTTGGGGAAACTGTCCGTGGGCCATGAGGAGAGCTTCAACTAAGAAATACCAGAGTGTCTAAAAGCTATTGAGGTGGATAACTATGGAGCATGAGGCTGAAGAACTGCAAATACCCTTCAGTCTCCAAAGAAATGTTAACCTCAAAGACATTTTTCCTCAGCAAATATTAAATTAAGCCATCAGGAAATTCTTTTAAATACACACATGGGCACCAGCAGGGGCAGACACTGCAGCCATGGAGAGTGGGTACTGTCTGGTTTTCTACAAAATCACCCAGAGACAGCTCCAGCACCCAGACTTCAGGTCCTTGGGGTCACCCTGGTTTGTAGGCTGGTTGTATGCAGCTCTCCAGTCAGCCTGCAGTGGTAGTGGTGTACTGGAGGTAGGAAATGTTGGGAGGCTCATCAGAAATAGTTTCTTGAGGGGAATGGAGAAGATGGAGATGCACTGTAGAACTTCGTCGTCTATAATTGGATTTTCCCTTAGGTCTAACTAAAAATAAATTACCTAATAGTATATTCAATTAATTTTGCCAAATTTGAGCAATTCTTTTAATTAGGAGGGAAGAACTTAATCTCACAGAAAACAGACAATTTCCAAAGGCTGGCACGAGAGTATGCCACCAGAGTATGTCCCTATGAATTTCTGTGAGATGACGAACACACACACAAACTTACACAGAAAATATAATTACATGCAGGTAGTGGAGACAGCAATGCAATGTGAGCTACTTAACCTTGAGGAAGTGGCATGTGAGGTTGGGAGGGCAGGTATTGTGGAGCTTTTCAGTTCTTTTAGTGAGAGATTGTCAAGCTAGTGTATTATGATAAAATCAGAATTTCATTTTAGCATCAAGGCTAGGCACATTAACTGAGTGTCCTCACACACATGCTGGTGGATGGAAGAGGGACTGCAGCTTTCACTATCATGTTGCTGAAAAGTATGTTTGTCTGTCCTCTAGCAAATGCTTCAGGAAGTTTATTTACTAAACTTGGGAGGAAGCAGGAGAGGAGAGCCTTGGTGTGGTCATGGCATTATTGAAGTTACAGGGCAATGGCACTGGTTGCAGACAGAAATGTCAGGACACAAAAAGGCATTGGGATGGTTGAGCCTTTTGCCTTTCTCTCAGCACACCCCAGTGTGAAAGGCCTGTGGTGGCAGACACAGAAACTCCACAGCTGNCTCCTCTTTGTTCACCTGTATAGTAGCTACCAGAAGTTTAGCTATACTGTGCAACACATCCTTAGTAGTGTTGTGTTGCACATGGAAATTTTCTGTTTCTGATGTGGTTAGTTAGACTCCTTTGGAAACACACCTTTTACTGCTGACAGCTCATCTTAAGCTGTGCATGAAAACCGTGACACTTAAACTTCCTTCCTTCCTTCCTTCCNGAAGCAGGAGAGGAGAGCCTTGGTGTGGTCATGGCATTATTGAAGTTACAGGGCAATGGCACTGGTTGCAGACAGAAATGTCAGGACACAAAAAGGCATTGGGATGGTTGAGCCTTTTGCCTTTCTCTCAGCACACCCCAGTGTGAAAGGCCTGTGGTGGCAGACACAGAAACTCCACAGCTGTAAAAATCCCTCTGTTGGGTCACTTTTAGTGCCTGGTACCATATATTTGTACATGATCAGACTCTGGAAAAGAGGATGCTTAATTCTGATATCTAGCTATGCCTCTCTGCTATCTTACTGTCAGTACAAACAGACAAGAGACAAAGTAACAAAATGTTTTGCTGCTCCCCATTTCCTATTAGAGTAACTATTAACCCACTGGGGGATTACAAATTAGAAAATTTGACAAAATTCTTTTTACCTATTTTATAAACTCATTTTTTCCTGTAATACACATTTATTTCCATTTTCTGTCTGTCCAGTTGTCCAATAAAAGGACCCAATCTAGTATTTACTTCTCTCTTCTGTTATTAGAAAAACTGAACTAGGAAATATGCTGATGACAGGGGTGAAAGTTTACCAGCTGAATCCAGCTGGATGAACAGAAAACTGCTTCTTTCTAATTCTCCCTAACATAGATTCGGAAATATTAAGTATATAAACACTCTAAGTACTTCAGGTACTACACTAGTAAAAAAAAAAAAAAAACAACTAAAAAACCCTCACATCAAAAACCCCCTCCCAAAAACAAAACAAAAAAACCACCACTGAGCAAACAAAAAGCATTCCTGCCCCACCCTCCAAAAAAACAACCCACGAAAGAAAAAAGGAAAAATAAAAGAAAAAGTTAAAAAGGAAATCCAGTATTAAGTTCCTCAGGAGTTTCCATAAAACCAGAGAGCATTTCAGAGGATTTTGAAACCGTTGCTCTTCACAGGCTTACATGATAAATCATGTGTGATGACAAGTCCAGAAAATTATCAGGAGTCTTGTGATGTTTGGTGTTTTTTCCTTACAGTCTCAGTTTGTGTGACTAAACAATTCCTTGGCAAACTTGGCTTTCAGTTTTGGAAAAAGTTTGTAGCCCTTTGGCTGCAGAGCTGACCTCAGGGACCAGAAGTCTAGAGACTGAGTAAACAGAAAAATAATAAAAAATGTTCATTTTTTTAAAATCATGTGCTTTTCAAAACAACTTTATGAATTTTGAGGTTTGTGGCATGGTTGTTGAGTGTGTTAATTTAGGAGTATCAGCTCACATTTGGGAGGATGTGCTCTTCCTTCCCTGCATGTCAACATGGCACCGCTCCCCGTGCTGGGGACAGTTACGGATATTCAGTTGATGCTCCAAGGAATTATGGCTCTGGGCCCAAATCTTTAGTTTTTCCAGGCAAATTATGGAGTTTTGTTGTTTGTTCTTTTGTGGCAGAGAGCTGGTGTCCTGCAACCCCAGATGAAAAGGTGGGTTGGGGTATTTAACCCAGCTGCTGCCCCTTCATTTTGATCAGAGGTCATACCTTAGCCCAGTACTGTCATGGAGTGAAAGTTGGACAGTTTTTCAAACGAAAGAAATTTGGCTTTTTTTCCTGTGTATTTTTCTGCAACATTGTGCTGTCTGATGTGATTCCCGAAATGCAGCCGCCTTTTCCGTCTGGCTCTTGGGAACAGGGATGACAGAGGACCCTCCCCCAAAAGCCCACAGGGATAACCACGAGTGTTACATCACAAAATATCTCCCAAGTCTCAAAACTTTTTTCTTTTGAAACCACAGCGACGGTCACTGTAGACACTCTTCTGTAGCTTCTGTGGCACATTACAGCCGTGTTTCAATTAAATGTATTTCTATTCTTAGCCAGATTAACACATCCTTGTCTAAATCTTTTCCCAAATTGCCACTGGTCATATGTTTTACTAACCCATTTCCACTCTGGAAAAACATCCATTCATTATTAACATTTCTTGTTCCACAACAAATTTTCCTTACGCCTTCCTCTTTACTTACTCAGCTTTTGAAAAAAATGTCTCTGGGGCAAATAAATGCAATAATAATTCCCTGCTTCCCTCTGACAGCGCAAAGAAAACTGTTAAATCAAGGGTAGCGTGTACTTCTATAAGTTGTCCTGGCTCCTGCTCCGGTTTGTGTCACGGGCAGGCTCCGTACGGCCACTGCAGCCCCGCCCGCCCGCGGCAGCGCCGTCCCCGCTCTCCCCGGGCGCTGCGACTCCGTGCCCGCAGAGAAAGGGCAGCCCATTGCCCGGCAGTAATAGCCCGTAAGCTGGCACACTCCCACCATTACCCTTGTGAAAAGCACACTGTCACCCTCTGTGATTCACGGTGTGAACCTACAGTTGCTCAGGCAGCAGCTAAATGGCTTTTCCCGAAGAAGAACGCGTTCAAAAAAAGGCTTCCCCGCCGCAGGGAGCGCAGGAGGGCGCCGGCCGTGTCAGCCGCCCTGTCCTTCTTCATTAGGCGAGGCGAGCGGTGCTCTGCCTGCGGATCCTGCTGCGAACCTTCCGCGCCGAGAGGTGGTAACACTGCCTGTGGGATGCCTCGCGGTGCCAGGGAAAAACTGTCCCTCTGGGAGTTTTGGCTACTGAGACACAATGCTTCCGAGTGGGAAGGTAGGGAGGGCAGTGTTAGCCGGGGAGCCCCAGCGCTTCCTTCTCCTCTCCTACCTGCCGATGCTCAGCGTGCAGCAGCTGCACAGAGCAGAGCCATATTTGGAAAAGTCCCTTTGCAAAAGCTCCAGCTTATGACCCAAATTCTCAGTCCCCATTAGGTGATACTGGAGCTGTTGTTGCTATAAAAAGAAATCTTCCGTGGTTGCCTCTCAGAGCTGTAGCCATCCAAGAATATCACAGCAAAGCCACTTTCACATTTTCTGTGTTTTTTTTCCTGATTATAAGGATATAGTCTCCTCTACAGTGCTCTGCTTGATATTTCCAAAATGGCATTAATAACCCAAGTGTTGAGAAATGTAGGGTCTGCTGGACTTGCTGCTGGATGTGCGGCAATTACTCTCTCCTATCTCCCATCAGATACACTGCTTTCTGCAGAAATAGGGATTTATTTAATGTATAAGATCTCGGCAGGACATGAAGGGGACTGTGAAACATTCAATCTTTCCCCACAACAAAAATCAGCCCAAACTCCCCTCCTGCCCCTCTGCAAAGGACACTAATGGTTGTGAACCAGTGTGTGTTGCCACCCACACTTAGACAAAATAGGCAGCCACAGGAACACGAGCTTTTAGTGTCCTGCCAGCCTCACCAAGGCAGCTGTCTACAAGAGCCTGTACAAAAGCAGGAGACAGTGGAGCTGACAGTCGAGTCAAAGCACTGATCTCCAAGTGGCCATGGCCGGTGGAGAGTCACCCCTGAACAGCCTCCCTTGAGGCTGCTGGGCATGCAGGTACCCATGTTGGGCTGGTTCCTTGCTTCTCCTTTTCTTTTACTAACCCTGCATTTGTCACTCCTCCCTCAATTTCAAGAAAGGCTTACCAATTCAATAGTTATTCTGAAAACCCCAACCTAGAAGCTCCTTTGTAAGTGCTGCCTCTGGCTAAGGCCATCCTGTGCTGAGGGTGGCAGGGGTTGACAATGGGGACAGAGACACTCAGGCCATCCCACGGGGTACTTCTGCTTTGGGCTGCTGCATAGCAGCTAGCCTTGGCTGGGGATGGTAGCTGGGTTTGTAGAAAACCTGTACAAGCTTTTGTTCTGTTATGGTTTTTCCAATGTGTGTTGCTCTGACCCTGACTGTCAACAAGAGCATTTCACTAGAGGGCTTCTAAATTACTGACGTGTCCTAAGTAAAAGGAGGGGTAACAAAAACACAAATGAGGAAAATATGGCCCAGATATGTTTCTATCCCTCTTTCCTTCCCTTCCACCCTTTATAAGGAAAGAGATCACTTCTCAGAGGAAAAAACTCAGCCCCTGGAAAGAAGCTGCCGCTTAGTTGCCCCCTTATTTTATTGTGCTGCCGATGTGCATGGTTGTCCTAGGTTACAAGAGATGTATTTAAGTATCCTATTACCACCAGCTGTGGGCCATTAGCTGTTATCACCTGCTAATGACCCACCCCTGATAACAGACAATGGGCCATCAAGAAACCACCATATGACTCATGGACTTATCTCATCCTATTGTGAGATGCTCCACCCAGGAGGGGGGAGGTGGGCATTCCCACCTGGATATAAGCTGCCCTTAGAACTGCCTGGCCTCAGCCCTGTCTGCTGGGTGACCAGAAGACAAGAGCCACCACAGACCCTCAGCTGGAGGCTGGACCTTCCATCAGATCATCGCTTCAACTGGATCACTTCACTGGGACTGCTGTCATCACCCTAATAGGGTGTCAGGTTGTATCTGACTTTGTCTGTGCTTTTTCCTTATGTTATTTCACTTATTTCTAATTTTTCCTATTACTTTTAATCCTGACTTGTGATCTCCAACTGGTTTGTTTTCAAACCAATACAATGGTCTACGCTGGGAACAAGGAGTCACTTGTGGGAATTGGTGGCTGAGGGAGCCTGGGCCAAAGGGAGCCCCTCACCCAGCACAGTGTTGTGCCCTGGGACTTGCACTAGCGGGAGCTCACTCTGTCAGAGATTGGATGTGGGCCAAAGTACAGAGAAAAGATAAAAAGGCTGATGGAGAAAAGGAGAAGGAAGGCAAGTATAGAAGAAGATGCAACAAGTCCTGTAGCTTGTACAAGAGAAGATGAATGTGGGAGTTCCTTATAGCCTACAAATAAATGTCTGGGATACATTCAGAGAAGACTCAGAATGTCATTATTTAAAACAAGCAAGATAGTCAAGTGCTTGAACTTCAGATTCAGGCAGGCTGGGGATATGCATTGGACTTGTTTACACAGGAGAGAATTCCTCAAATCCAGACTGGACAGTCTTCAGACAGAAATGCTGTAGGTCAATGGGAAGCTTCTGCACTCAGTTCTGGAGCTATCTGGCTCAAAATAAATCTGTGTTGGGTGAGGTTGACTATTACGATGTAGGGATCTCAGAGATTTTAAATTATAGGTCAAGTGACAGGACATAAATCAGGAGGGATTCTCTTTGTTACTTCCCTGTGTTCATCACTGTACAGCTGGACACAAAATGTGAGCAGTTTGATGGAGCTGGTGATGTTTGTATTCCTCAGGCCTTGATGAGACCCAGTTAGTCCGAGCATTTAAGAAGAGCTCTTGGGTTTCTCTGTCCAAGGGACAAAAGTTACCTGTCCTAAAGGGCTTTTTGGTGCTGCTGAGTGCCTCAGCTTTGATTTTGCCCAATCAAGACTGAACTGCTCTGCTGCTCCTCATAGTTTTCTCCAATTTTCTGTGCTCATCAGGTCAGGGTCCAGCCCTACAAATACTTAGGCACAAACCTTTATGCACATCAAATAGTCTCTCTGTGCAACTGCACTGGTCAGATGAAAGCACATCCTGAAGTCTTTGAAGAACTGAGGCTTGGGGTCCTGGAGGGAAGGCACTCTCATCTTGTAATACCAGTTAAATATTAGGCACTCCTATGGCACAATGAGAATACTAACAACTGGTGTTCAGTATTATTTTCTGCATTGTGTGCATTTTTCCCAAACATTTTATCGCAGCACTGATATTCAGGAGAATGGCAAAAGCTGTTTACTTTCCGAGTGCAGTAATTTATCCTGTCAGAAGGGAAGGAATGAAGGAGAATAAAGGCAGGTATTTTCAATAGCAGTAATTGCTACTGTGGCAGGCATCTGCAGAGGGCAGAGGGAGAACTGGGGCACTGCTGTGCTGAGGGCTGCTCCAGGCACCAACAGGCTGTCTTCTCATTCCTGGGGACTTGCTCTGATTGCACAACAGGCCTACACAGGTCTCTGATCCTATCAGGCTTCTCATGCCACTATCTTCCCCCTTTTCTTATGTGACTTCTGATTTTAGGTCTCAGGTTGATGTTTTAAGAGAGAGGGACAAACTAGATTATCTTTAAGCCCAGGTTGTTTTAAAGAAGTATCCATTGAATGCTCTGAATGGTTTGTCACCTTTGGAAAGGTAAGCAAAGATGTCCTGCTGGGCCAGCTTTCCATGCTGCCATGGCAACTCTGTTTGCAGGACCCCAGCTGGACGTTCTAAAGGTATACTTGGTATTTTCAAGAGACCTGCATAGGGCTGACAGTCATGTAGACACAGTCCCTCTCAGTGTGCAGTTGACAAAAGTTGGCAACTGCCAGATGACTATAAAACTGATTGAATAATTTTTTTTTTTAATGATAGTAATTTCCTGATCTAATGCATAATAGGTAACTGCACTCTGAATCCTGTTAGCAAAAGGTACATGGAAAAATGACCAGGTACATTTTAGACCCAGAGGCTGTCTCTCCACTATAATAAAACAGAGCAGAGACCATTATCTGGCCCTGAGGGCTGCAGGCACAGCACTGCTCATATCTGTACTAGTAAATTCACTTCCCCCCAAACCAGATCGATGTTTCCACCCTAACTACTGCAAAAGGTGCCAGACCCATGCTGAGCCCTGACCGTGTCTGGAAGAGTATGAGCAGCTGGAGGTCCAGCTTCACTGAGGAAAGGTTGAGCTTGGTTCAATGCTTTGAAAATGCCTGAAGACTATGTGGGCTGTGCATGGAGCTGAGATGTTACAATCCATACGTGAGCTGCTTAATTTAGATGGTGTGACCACCCTGCCTGAACTGGTGTGTCTTTTCACCCTCCCCTCCAGCCCCCTCTCAGTCTGGGCAAAGCTCAGGCTGCCCGTACATGTGTACGAGCAACGTGGCTGCTAAGTGAGACTTTGCCGAGGTTTTAATTGACAGCTGAGCTTTACCCTTCTGTCCCACTGTGGTTACAGCCTCTGGGCTATGTCTGGGAGTGCCTTTGCCCACGGCAAAGGTCTGGAGCGCGTGTTCTGTGGTTCACTTAATGTCACCTTCTCGCTGCTGTCACAACAGGCTGGGTGTCAGGCAGTGCCGCTCATCCATGCGTGCTCACCCCGGGCTGCCTCCCAGCACACTGCGACCTTGCCTTGAATTGGATACATGACTTAGGGAAGCATTTATGCCTCGGTTCTCCATTATTTTTGCCAGGATCCAGCTGCAGTCAGGGCAGGACAGGGCAGGACTAAGTCTCCTGAAAGGTTTTAAATGAGTCTGAGTCCATTGTGGGCAAGAACTCATGGAGGGCAGGAAAACCTCCTAAGTGCAGATTAGATATGAGCTTTTTCTTGTTTCTGTTTCAGTATGGAAACCCCACAGCATTGTTTGCAGTTGCTACCTTTATCTGCCTGCTGGCTTTCAGAGAACAGATTTGCCTGTTTTGACACAGCAGTAAGAGTTACAGTGTGAAACTGGACAAGATTATTGGAAGAGCAATGCAAGCTCCCCACCATGAATACGCCGACTGTTCAAACATCCTACTTCCAAACAGCACACTACAGGGAGCATCTGCTGTTTTCCACTGTTGCAAAAGCATCTCAAATAAGCAGTTCCTAAATCCCACCTTTCATAATTTCATAAGAAAAGAGGTCCAATTGCCAGTTTATCTAATTGTACCTGGGTCCCTCAAAAAAGACCACTTGGGGCTTCTTTTCTGTTTAATGTAGCTTAAGTATGAGGAAACAGAAGCCAGAATGCTCATTTCTTCTGTTCAGAGTGAATGAGTAATGTTAACATTTTCAAAATCTTTAGAGGCTTGAATCAGAACAGTGACAATGAATGAATCCTCCATGCTCAGAGATTTTCTGGTGAGTGTCTCTTAATATTTTTGGTGAAGCCCTCTTCATATTGAAGGGAAGAAGCTGGTGGAGGGTATTCTGCTGGGCAGAACTTCTGAGTCAGTGCTTGCTGGGTAGCTGTGGCTGATTTCTCCTGTGACTTCACCCTGGGCACTGCCAAAGGGTTATCCCCTCTCATTACCAAAGAACCAAAGGCACTTTCTAAAGTCATCTGGATCGTGGGCTGGTCCTGACTGCCTATGCCAACCTTATGGCAGGTTGCACCACTCCTATGGCTCTGGTGCTGGCCACAGAAACTCAGAGAGAAGGCCAGAAGAGACTGTGAGGTCACCTGAGCATGTCTAAGCATCAAGTTTTACACTGTACCTGGTCACCTAAGCTTTGGGAATAATTGTGCCAGAGAGATGCCTAGACAGAAAACACACACTTGTCTCATCAGGTGCCACCCCAAGATCCCAGCATGGTCACCAGAGACAAAAAGGTACAGAGGTACTCATACAGATGCAATTCATTGCAGCCTGAAGATGAAGTGTCCATTTGAAGAAGTGAACTTCACCCGTGGTTCTCCAGAAACAGAAACAGTTCCTAGCTGACATGTACCTGTCCCCATTGGAGGACACCTAGGGGAATCTCACCTAAAAAAAAGGCAGAGAACTGCCTCGTCCATCCACATTTAGTGTTATAGCTCATTCTATTAAATACAAGAATTTGCCTGGTTTGAGGTTCCCATTACTGTGTCTTCTTACCCCTCCATTTTTTTGGTTAAAGGGTCTTTTGATGCCTTGGTAGTCTTCCCTCAGAAAGTCTCTCTGGAGTGTAGATAAACATACATGACCTGTTAGTCTTATGAGAAAAACCCCAACCCTTTTCCCTTAAAATGAACCTTTCCTTTTCATACACGAAGATGCCCACAGAAGCAGGATGTTGCCATCACTGAAGCTGGTTTACAGTTTTGGTGAGACAGGCTCTGAGGCAGGAGCCCAAACTTGGGATGGGGTCCCAGATGAAGTGGATTCCCCAGGAAATGTCAGGGTTGCTTCTCATTTCTGAACTCATATAGGAGAGCAAACATGTATTTGACTGAAATAAAAAACCAAGCCACTGCTGTAATTTCCCCCCCTGAAATTAAACAAGCCTCTAATTTAAAAAAATTCTGACAGATGGAAGGGCTGTACCTAATGCAAGACTGAGCATTTCTCCAGTGAATTTAAGGTGGTCTGAAGGAGATTAAAGAGGCAAGGGGTGGAGGGATAGAGGCATTGTTTTGAATACATAAAAGAAAACCCTAATATCTTTCTTGCTTTGAATTGCATTGGGAAGGTTTTCTTCCTTTTTCCTAATTAGCTTTGCAGTGCAGGACCATGCCTGGTTTATCCAGAGGCCTCCTGGGTGTCTGCCCAGGTACTCCAGGGTATTCTCCCTCTGGCAACTGGTCAGCAGGAGAGGCAGGGAGATGTGTTAGGTGCAGTGCCTGCACCCCTCAGCCCCAGCTGAGGTCTGCTAGGCAGGAGACCAGGGCAGTGAATAGGGGACACCAGCCTCGTGAGTGATCTGGCTCCAGCAGCTCTAAAGCTTCTGTTTCTCTCTCCCACTTAGGTTTCCCTGGTTTTCCTTTTTTTGCCACTGCATTGTCCCACTTGGAGTCAGCACCATGTCTCCCACCATGTGGGGAGCCAGAATTTTAATGAGGCAAAAAACCATAAGGTGACATCTCTGAGGTGCAACTTTTGCAGGATAAATATGGAGAGTTTTGTAACTATCAATATAGGTTGTGACTCATTTATAGAAAATGCAAATGAAATAATCCTTTAGGCAGAACAGTACTGAAAGCCTTGGATCCCAGACACATTATTCACTTGTCTATGTTTGAACTGTCCTGTGGCTTTTCTGGATTGGAGATGCCTGATTCAGGTGCAATTATTCACTAGAGGACTTCTGCCTTAACCCCTTCCTGGTTTTCTTTCTGTCCTTCCCTTCCACCTACATGGGAAATCAGAGTGCTTGGGCAACTCACCTGCTGATTCCTTCCTGCCATCTCTTCTCTTTCATCCTGGTGGTGATGGTGAACACGTTATTTGGACTGAAGCATTGGGATAAAGTAAATGGACACAGTTGTGCAACAGAAGTGTTTGTTTGCCTTTCCTCTGATGATTTACAGGGAATTTTGCTGTAGGCATGCAAGAGGAATTTCCATATACAACTGAATTGCTGAGGGGGTCAACCCAACACAACTCAGCTGCATTTTCCTGCAAGCTGGGCAAGCTTGCAAGCCCTCTGGAGAGTTTGCATTGATGTGGGGTTTTGATTGGGTGTTTTGTAAGTTTTGATGTTTTTTTTGATGCTCTAAAGGAAAATTAAAATAAACCAAGCATGAATGTTTAAACTAAGTTTCCTGTAGGTTTTGCACTTTCATACAAATACGCTGAGGTGAGATTCTTAAGTAGAAATATAAAGAAATTTCACACTATTCTCCATACCCTTGTCATAAAGTTGTTTGGATTTTTTCTCTTTTGGCTACTTCATTGCTTTGTAGACCCTGAAAGACATAGCCCGAGGGCTGGGACAAGAACTATCTTATGCCCTTTCCAAAATCTTCCCTTACAAGAACCTGAACATGGGCTGTTACCATCTTTGTGAACCCTGGACCTTGGCCAGATCTGCTGTGCCCACCCAGCCTTTGCTCTTTGGACTTTCTACCACCAGTTCCCCAGCTTCAGCTATTTTTAATGTATCCAATGAAGGGATAAATCCTTTCAGCCCTGAAACTTGGAGCAGCTTCCTTGTATGCAGGAGAAGGGATGTGGTGGTGACCTTCTTCACTCATGAGGAGAAAGAAGTGGAGATGATGCCACCAGCAGGAAGGAGAGGAGCAGCTGCAGCCTTCCTTCCCCTCCCTGGGGCGGTTTCATTTCCTGAGACATTTGGCATGAAAAATGGACACCAGCTCCAGCCCTACAATTTATGTGTGTGTCTGGGTCTGTAGAGAGCATCATATACTTTTCCTGTAGACCAAAGAGATTACTTTGTCTTTTGGATAACTTTGTGCCAAAATAAATCTGGAGATAGCAATGTGAATGCACCAGTATTCATGTGGGATATCTTTTTTTAAAGGTTAATCAATTATGTACTGGGAATAAAATAAAATTAAAAAAAAAAATCCCCAACTGGTGGCTTGCAAAAAAATACAACTCTTTTTTTGTGTCTCTCCCATGCCTTACCCTCAAGGAAGGTTTGGGTAGGACATTGGCTGGGACCTTATTTTCATTTCCAACAGGAATGTTTTCTAGCTGGCACACAAACTACATGTGTAAACAGCCCAGGAGTTTGGGAAGCTGCTTTACTATTTCCTGCTCTAACTAACAATGGAAACCCTTTGAGAACCGAACAAGCCTCGGTGGACATCCACATGACTCCTGACATGCAGGATTAGCTGCCCTGCTCAAATATTTATCCTGACTGCGCTTCTCCCAGAGGAGCAGCTGTCTGCCTGCTCTGCAAAGCAGCCCAGCTGTGGGGGAGGAAGGTAGGGGAGGCTGGAGCTGCCAGCGTTGGGTGCCCACAGAGATGGACTATGAGGAGAAAAGCTGATTTGCAAATATGGTTTGGGCTGATCTGAGTTTATTCTGTCACAATGAATTCAGCGTCAAGCTGAAAACAGCAGAGCCTCTGCACTGTGTGCAGAATTGGCCAACTCCAGAGTGTAATAAGTTAGCTCAGCACAGTTGTGCTTCTTTGCCTTGCTCAGTGGGTCCCCAGTTTGTCTTCATTTTTATTCCTGTCTCTACCTCCCCTTTGGCCTGCTTTTTGCAGCCTGTGCCTTTCTGGATTGATGGCACAAAGCCTGCCCCACAGAGCTAGGCAGAGCACAGACTGATCTGTTCAGTGTGTGCAGATATTTTCAAATGATCTGTTAACCAGAAACTCAGGCTTTCTTTGATGAAAAATATTCAACTTAAAGAATTCTGAGAATTTCTATTTTCTCATTGTTGGTAGTCACAGAAAAACGGAACATTTCAGAGATGTGTGCTTAGGGATACAAGCACTTTATGGCACTGTGTTTAAGGCCTGTTAAGAAGAAAATAGGATATATATCTGCATAAATCAGTTTTGAAAATGGGACCTAGTCTTAAACCTGCATGTAAATATCTTCATATATGAGGTCGCCTGTTACAGCTCAGAGAAGCTTTATGAATTAGTTTGGAAGCAGACCACAGCTAACATAGAAAGTGGGACACTGTGGGGAGCATAGTATAGCTGCCCTTGTGTGAAGCATTTCTACCCCTCCAACAGTGACCTCGGTGTTGCATGTGGTCTTGCTGAAGTGGGTGTGCAGGACAAGAGGAATTTCTGTCCCATGGGAAGTACCCCCATCACCTCAGGAGAAGTTCCTTACTCAGCTTGTTGAGAATGCACTGCTGTTGGTGGTGCTCCAGGAGGAGAGGCATGGAACATTTTGGAGTGCAACTTGTGCCTGAAACTCAATTTGAAGAGAAGCAAAAATGGCCCAAATTTACCAAAGCTGAGCAGCTGACCAGCAGAGAAGAGAGGAACCGGACAAGAGTGCATCGGTGGTGGGCGGTGATTCCTCTGCAACGACCATCACAGCTCCTGGCCTCAGGCTTCCAGCTGGGAACTTCACCTTACCTTTGAGCATGGTTAATCTGGGGGCCTGGGGCATGCCATGCTGCCTGGCAACAAACCCTGTCACTGCCAGCAGGGAGATGTCTGTACCTCGGTGTGCCCAAACTGCAGCAATAGCAAGCTGACCTCAGTGAAATCCATCAGTGTTTTTGGAGCACTGTTGTTCTGAAGGAGGCAGCTTCCTTCCTTCCAAAGCACAAATGAGCAAACAGCATGTGAGACAGGGCAAGCCAAGGGCAATATGTTGTCATATAATGTTCCTATTCCTTTTTACCCATCTGTTTATTTATTTGAAAGAAGAGACACAGACAGTAGGTTTGACTCAAAGAGAGGAGTTTCTTTGCAACATCCATGCCCAAAGAACAGCAAAACAGGAGAACATGAAAAACCTTCATGCCAAAAGGTGACCCCCCAGCTCTGGTGCGTGTCTGGAACTAACACCCAGTTATTAGGAATGACCAAACCCAACCCTGGCTTTGGTGGATTTTATTTCAGTAACTCCACCAAGCCCAGTAGGGAGTATTGAAAATCATGGCCCACAACAAGTATCAATAACAAACACCTCTGGCATTTTGTCTAAGACCTTGTATCCAGTTAGAATGCATGGTTATATTAATTTATGGGTTTATAACTCATACTTTTCTATTTCTTAAGACACTGGATTTATATGGCGTGTTTCACAGACAGGAAGATGTTTTTTTGGCACCAAGGAGATGTGTGCAGTATTGAGAGGTCACTGAATATACAGCTAAATTACATTTCTGTTCAGGGTGGTATTAGAATGGCACCAGATAGCAGAGCAGGTTTAGTTCAGGAAATGAATGATGCTTTATGTAATCAAATCTGCAAGGGAGATTTGGCAAGAAGGATGCATACAGACAAACTGTTGCTGAGTCTGGACATGGCATTAAAAACATTAATTTCTGAGTTGTGGGGGATCAGTAAAGACCTGCAGGAGAGGAAAAGGGCAGATTGCCTCCATTTACTTAAATCAGAGCCAATACTAGCAGAGACGCAGACTCCAGTACTCAGTAGCCAAGGCACTGGTGCACTATTTATGCATAGGGGTTAGTGCTGCTGTCTTTGTGGCCTTGTGGCTACTTATTACACATGTAGAGATCAGTACTGCAGGCACTGCGAGGTCCAGACAGCCTCATTTAGGGGCATTTGCTAGGGAAAGGCAGTGAAGGCACATTGTTTTTTTGGAGAGCTGAGTCCTGCTAGCAGGAGTGGTGCTCCTAGCAGGAGGCCCTTCTCGGGCTGAAGAGGAATGCTCGTTGATTTGCACACATGTGAGCAATCATCCAGCCACCTAAAATGACATTTTAATGTGTTATATCACCAGAATGTCTTCCTCGGGGAGGAGCATTCCTCCCACTCCTTCCAAACCCAACATTTTCTATCAATCAGCTTAATTATACTCTAACCACAGTTTCAAAGTCTCACTCTCTGAAGCCCAGATATCACACTCTCCAGGAGTTTTCAGCAAAATACACCATATAAAACCAATGGGTAATCCTACAGAAATCTCTCTCTCCTGTTTCCCAAGACTGGGGACCATTATTCACCTCAGACCAGTCTTTGCCAGCTCACACAGAGCATTCCCAGTCCTGCACTGGTCACATGCTTCATCTCTGCAATGTAAAGAGAAACAACACATTTCAAATGAATCCTGTGTGCTCCTCTTGCTGTTCTAAAAGGGGAATGGATGTGCTAGTCTGCTGACCTTCCTCACTTCTTACAGGCTGGAGAGGGAAAGGGGTGTCTTTGGGGTTGCAAGAGAAAACTGTACCTGGAATCTCCTCAGACAGCCAGCATTTCTCCTTATTATCCCTCCAAAAGGCTGCCAGGAGAGGTTTAGCAGCCTCCACCTTTGGAGGTTTTCCAGATCCAAATAGGCAGAGCTGTGAGTAACCTAGTCTGATCTCAGAATGAGCCCTGCTTGAGCAGGGGTTGGACTAGAGACCCCCTGGGCCCTCTACTAGCCTCAACTATCTTCTGATTCTATGAAAGAAGCTATGTTTTGATAGTGCACAGAAGAGATTTTTGAGAAGCCTGTGTGCTATGCTCATAAGCTTTCAAAGGGAAACACAAGGATGGCTTGAGTCTGCACTGCCACACACCAGAGTAACATAATGAAATGAACTGGTCTGCAGCATCCACTTGGTACTGCCTGGACTTTATCTTGAGTTATGTAACAAAGTGACTGTGCTAAAGAAAAGCAGATTTTCAGTGCTTTACAGCTGAATGCTCAAGAGTTTGGAGGGGCAGCTCAGGGTGCATTTATAACCACAGAGGGCATGTGGTGCTTCAAGTCTGGGAGCCAAACAGAATTGCTTGGACTGGATTTGATACCCTGCTCCCACCTCTGTCCACACATGGCTGCAGTGTGAGTGTGGTCTTTGGCAGCCTCCCTTAGTAACTCTTGGGCTTCATGGGAGGTGTCTGAGCAAGGACAAATACGAAGGAGGAGCATTTACCAGGGCACCACCAACACCACTGCTGCAGGGCTGCAGGTTTTATCTTACACTGGAGACCCTCACTTGTTAGCCTAAAAGTCAGATATATCACTTTGATAGTATTAAAGGGGGAGGAATTTGGAGATTTGAACAAGCTTGTGCTTAAGTGGGGTGACACAGCAATAAGACAAGGAGCATACTTCAGGAAAAAGTACATTATAGTTTGGGCTTCCCCATTAAGATTCCATGGAAAGAAGCAGTGCAGGATATGTAGCAGCATTACAACACTTTATAGCATCTCTTTCCCTCTTTAGAGAGCATGTACTGACTGTGGATTTTTATGCAATAGTTTGCTAGGCACAATACATTAGAAATTTTGAAGAACTCTGCTTTATCCATCTCAAAAAATACATGTATTTGGGGCTCTGCCCTTCAGATTTCAGAAGTTCCTGCAATATAGATTTAAAGACAAGTTAAAAATAACACTGCATTTCCAGCATCAGGATTTTAAGAATCAGATGTCACCCTACCTGACCTCAATTAAGTCTGGCTGAATCAGCTGGATGGGATCAAGCAGGGTGTGAAAATCTGTATTCTAGCAGTGGGCAGAGAAGACCAGTTGGAAATTTCAGTGTGAAGCTGGTTCTGTATGAAGTGGAGAATTTCAAGTGTGAATGTGTGTATGTGTTTGTGCATGTGCTGGGGAAAGTAGGGTTGGCAAGGGAGACAGAGGAGAGCTTTGTGTTCAGTGCTTCCTCTGACACAGCTCAGCTTGTTCCCTATCTCCCAGTTTCACTTCTGAATGTGCAGGAACATGCGGTGGCTCCTTGTTCCCACCATCTTCATCATCCCTTGTACTCAACAGGTAAGTTCATTAAAAAGAAGAAAAAGATTTCTCCCTTCCTCACCTTGTCCCGGTTAAAAGTTTTTATTTGCTTAATGACAAATTAAATTTCAGAGAAGTAAATTCCTCATGAAGAATAAGGAGCCATTCCCTACTCCTGAGTAAATTTCATTTGCAGCTTATTTACTGCATCAGTCACATTTTGGTAATTTTTTTTTTCTTTGTACATTAATATGACTTGGTGGGAAGAAAAAAGTGTTAGGGAAGCTGAAATTGTCACTGACCTTGCTTTTTTTCTCTTTTTTTAATATGAGCACAGATGACGATCTGATGTAGTGAGAAAGTAAGCATCTTATCCATGCTCGTATTCCATATATATTGATGTATACATGTGTTTGCAAATATGTATGGATACACACAGCAGTCCGGCTTCAGGCTAATTTTACAAATGAGAAAGGCACCTGAGCTGAATTATACTTTGTCTCTTATGAGAAAATTTTAAGTGATAGCTTTTTCTGGAGGGATTTGTGTCAAAGGCCAATTTCATTGTTTATTTACTTTATTTTGAAAATCCACTTTACGTGCACACAGCGTATTTTTCCTTTACAATCAAGATGAATGTCAACGGGAGAACTTTGGAACGGCTGTTTCCTTCTGCGGACTTTCTGCACGTTTAAAGCCAGACTAAGATAACTGAACATTAGTGATATTACACTGCCTCCTTTTGCTATTTGCTTATTTATACCACACCGACCTTGTTCGACCTTTAAAACATAGGGAAACAAACAACACACGAAGGATCCTTACACAATGGTCTCATTTTCTGATCTCTCCATAGGATCAGGAAAAGTATGCAAGGGGCTTGTGGGATGTGAATACCTTTGGTATAGAAACTTGGGAAAGCACAAATTAGAAAAATATTTGACCTGAAAACTGTGCAAGCAAACTTTACATTTTCATTTTAACACAATAGATATGTGAAGATTTTTCATGGGAGCTGAAGTTCTCAGTAATTCCAAAGTTAAAACTGTCAGATATTTGCCTAATGGAGTTTTTCTTACTTTCTAAGAACTTTGTAGTCTCACATATTTCAGCTGATACCTTCCTCTAGAAAAAGGAGAGAAAACTCCCCTATGTAGAAGTCTGTAGGTTTAAAGCAAGTTCCAATTTGTAATACAAATTAAACATATTGGTTGAAGTGCATAAGATTACTTCCTGCTACACATACCCATTTTGAAACATGATACCTGATTCAGGACACATAACTTCATATTGCTGGCATGTGGCCAAATTCCTGATAGTAGTAGTAGTAGTAATAGTAATAAAAATAATAATAAAAATAATAATACTCTGCTTCTAAAGAGAAAAGCAGCAAGGAAATGTTTCCTAAAGCAACCATATTGTCTTAAAAACTGCTAAATGTATAGGAACACCTGTCTGTCTTGTTTTCAGAACAATCCTTTAAGAACCTTTATATTCCAATGCACACATTCATCCAATTAATATTACGGTTTATAGAAAAGGCTTAGCTGCCTAAAAAATGTATACCCGAGTTAGTTGTTTCTGTATTATTGCTGCATTTATGCAAAAAGGGTTAGAAGAAATCCTTTAACAAATGACACATTTATGAAACTATCTCTTCATACTGCATGGAATACCACATGACATTGTTTAACATCCATTTACTGTATGAATAGCCTATGTAAATTAATATCTAGCTTAAAAATCATTCAGCCGAAGGAACTTGAAAGCCACTACTTTAGAGCTTCATTAGTAGCTGCAGATTAAGTATCATAAGTATAGTTGTAAATGACCATGAAAAATGGAAATTAATGGTAGAAAAAAGCCTTTTAGAAGATCATTTACTACTGCACGCAATTAAGCCAGCTCAATTATTCAGCAAGAGCTTTCCTGGGCTGTGACATATGAAATGCTGAATTCTGCAGATACTTCCAGTTTCAAAGTTGAGCAGCAAGGAACACCAGCTGAATGACCCTTTTCCCAGCTTTCCCTCAGCATCTCTGGTGGAAGTGATTTCTACACCATTAGAGCCTTGCAGTTTGGAGGAACAGAGAGAAACTGATAGGCTGGGCTTCATAGGCACAGAAAAAATATAGGATATATGTTTTGGGGTTTTTTCTGCAAGCTTGATGGTGATACTGGCACCTGATGAGGGGCTGGGTCTTTTCCTTTTGCTCTTTGGGCAGTCAAAGCTGTGTGATGAGAATGGCTCCCAGGCCTTATGTTATCTAATGGCCAAGTGCAGTGCATGCCCCCACTTAACTGTGGAACCAGTCATCCATGGGGAATAACTATACTGTGATCTGCATTTCTGCTGAAATCAGCAGCATGAAAAGACTTAATGCTAAGATCTAAACTGATAAGTTTTAGATGCACTTCTTAAAAAAATGCAGATAGACTATAGCTACCTCAAATAGATCCTTTCACACTGTGCTGACTAAATCTGCCCCCATGCTTCAGAAAAATAAACCCATCAAGAATTACTTTGGTCTTCCTTTACTTAAAAAAAAAAAAAAGTAAAAAAAAAAGACATGAATTCTGAGACAAAATGTGTACACCAGTAAATTCTGGCTAGATCTTGACTTCCTACTGCTGATACAAATCTTTTTAATGAGATGAATCTTTGCTCCGGAAGCCCTGGATTCAATGAAAGCTTAGTCATGCAAACAGATGCACTCTTAGAAAGTGACCTATTAAACTCAGTACAACTACTAACCTCCCTTATTATGATTAATTTTTTGCATCTAACACAAGAGCATTTGTAAATATTATAATGCTCCTTCCCAAGCATCTACTGAAATTTTGGATCAAAAGTAACATTCAAAAGAGCTTCCCAATTTTAAAAGGGTCTTGCTCTCAGAACTGGCACACAGGACTGTGGCTGGCTATAAAACGATGTGAGGAATCAAAAGCTAATTAATTTGATAGAGAATCAAAAGCTAATTAATTTGATAGACGGTTTTTAGGAAGGAATACTTACAATAAAACCATCATTTACTTTAAATCACTTTTTTTTTTTTTTTAATTCCCTTCAGTTTTGTTCTGTAGAAGGCAAAGGAAAGACCAGTGAACCATGTTTTGTACAAGCAGTAGGCCAGGCTCACTGGTGAAACAACATTTTAGTGTATGACACTGACTGATGAAAATGGTCCTCTCCCTTCTACCTAAAGCTCACACCCTCTCTCACTTTTTGGTCTTGTGAAATGAGAAATGTTACTTATCTTCATGTAACTTGACAATTTTTTCCAACTTGACTTCATTTTATGCTGTTCCAGCTACACATAATGCATTCAATGCTCAAAATAGCCCACTGTGTGTAAGTTTTTCCACAGCCCACCAGAGCAGCCTGGAGATAAACCTTCAGAAACTGGTGAAGTGCAGCGCAAGGAAGTTTGCCACTGGCCGTGCCGATGCCCACTGGTGCCAGCCTGCACCCCCGGGGTGAGCCTGGTGAAGGATGGCTGTGGCTGCTGTAAGGTCTGTGCCAAGCAGGCAGGAGAGCCCTGCAATGAAGCAGATGTCTGTGATCCCCACAAAGGGCTCTACTGTGACTACTCAGAAGACGAGCCTAGGTATGAAACAGGCGTGTGTGCATGTAAGTTGTTCTTTCACATTCCCTTCTTGAAATCCAAGAGGGTGGGACCAGCAGGTGAATGGTTTTGGAGGAAAACTCTGCTTGCAGGTGCTGCACAGCTCTGTGATAAAGAATTTATCCTAACTTAGTCCTCCAACTGCTCAGTCAGAGAATCTGTGAGTAGGGCTGGGACTGTATTTAAACTTACCTGCATTAATGAGACCAGTTCATTGGGCACAAGCCTGTTATTGGCAGACGTGTTGATGTTTAATTTAAATAAAAGCTGTGGATGCCATCAAGACTGGCCACATTTTAGCACTCTTCTTATCAAGACCCACGTGCTCCTCCTGTGTTAGTAACTGCTGTTCACCATTTTCAGATCTGGTAGCTGTAGGTTGTGAGCTCAATGGAGTTTATTATGCCAACGGGCAGACCTTTCAGCCTAACCTGCTCTATAAGTGCCTGTGTGTCAGCGGCACAATTGGATGCACCCCTGTGTTCACACCAAGATTAGCAGCAAGTCCCTGCACCAGGGTCGCAGGCACAAAGAAGCCTGGACAATCCAATTGTGGCCTGGGACAGCGCAAGCAACTTCAATCAACCAACTACAGACAGATGTCAGGTGAGCCTGGCTACACTGGTAAACTTCTCTGTATGTGAGGCTTTCTGCATCCAGAGTGCCTGGCTCCAGCAGCCAGGCAAGCAGTGCACTGGCACTTGCCCAGTTCTTGCTCAAGGCCTTTGCCAGGGTGACTGTTGTGTCCCACTTACCCCTCTTACTCTCAGGTCACAGACTCATTTCTCTAAACCTAATGGATGTGAAAAGCAAAAAGGCTTTTGGCTTCTGTCACCAGGGAATTAGCCAAAGCATCTTTCTGCAGAGGCTTACTAGTCATCAGATCAGCCCAATTACGGATGCTGCTGGACAGCCATTTTGCAGCCTGGGAACTGCCCCACTTTTTCCTGCTTTGTGGTGTTAGGGAGTCTTGGTTTTCATATACATACATTAACATGATGCAGGTCTCTTCTTTCAATAGAAAGCAGAAAATTATAAAAATTGCCTTAGGTGCTTTCCTGCATTCACAAATTTTAGGTCACTGCAAGACTAATACTCCCCCGCCATTTCTTTATTCAGTCTGATCAAAAGTATTCATAACCTTGTCCATGCAGTTTTGCCAGGGTCAGTTGATATTCCCTTTAACTCCATTCTTGCTCTGCTGCTAACACTAGTTCTGTTTTTCACTCTAAGGAAGCACCATTGCCAGAAGCAGCTATGCCAGCCCTTCCCTGGCCACAGCTGCTACACTTGTGCCATCTCCTTCCCTGTGCATGTGCAGCTTTCCATGGTGAAGGTCTTCATTACAGCTAATGCAGGTACCAGAAAGCAGAGCCATTTATTTGGTGGCAGCTTGAATCATCATCATGGATAAAAAAAATAAAAGAATTACAAAGCTTATCAGAAAACCTTCATCAAAGGCTGCTGAATAGATGCATGTAAGTCAGTCAATCTGCAGATAACAGACCTGCTTACAAAATCTGAAGTCCAGTTTGGACAACTTCTCACACGTAAGCAGTGGTTATGCAAGTAAGCCAAAATTAAAAAAAGCAGCTCATCTTTACTTCAGAATTATGATACAATATACCTGGACCTAGTGTCAAAGCCTTTTAACAGAAATACACCTAATGCTGTTGTATAAACACACACTCAGTAAGGCAACTGACTTCAAGTGAAGAGAGATTTAATTTCTAGAGAACAATGCTAATCTGATTGGAGAGAGACCATAATGCATTGAAAACAATGGCAACCAAACCATTTGAGCCTCTGAAATACATCTCACCACAAACCCAATTAATGTATTTCAGATATCTGGAGAACAGCATTAAACCACTTACTCTGTAGTCCTTAGGCAGATCCAGAAGCTAAAGTCCAACCTTCAGTAACTCCTTCCCTGACTGCAACATGACATCATTGATTCTGGAATTTGGATCAGCTGCACAGCATAACCTTGAGAGCAGACACCTGCTGGCAAAGCACACTTTCTACTGGGCCTGATTCAGGGACTCACCACCCTGTCCCTGTGGTGCTCTATGTGCTGTAGGATGCTGTTCTTTGGGAGTCTTCTGAAGAAAAACACCTTCAAAATTTTTTTTCGAAGTAAAGTCTTCCCCCTCCCATTTCCCAGTCCAGCAGAAGTACCTTGTCAATTTGTCCATGAATTCCATGGATGGCTCAATGGACTAATATGTATTTTGAAAAGTCCTTTTTCTGCTAGAGTGGATAATAAGTGCTAAGTTTCCTTTTACTCTTCTTGCTTTGTTTTCTGGCTTTCCGTTTCAGTTTCATTTACCTAATTCAGACACTCAGGGATGTAACTAGGTCATACTTTAAAAAATGTATCAAGTATAAACAACCATTTAACTTCCTTTTATTTGTTGCAGATCTGTGACAGGCTTTTAAACTGCTTGCTTCAAAGACATGTTTAAACTGCTGTCTACTTTCCAAGTATTCTGGAAAGTAGACAGCAATTCTGGTAATTCCAGGTAATTCTGCCTGTGTTCCTACATAAATGCAGATTCCACATAGGTTTTTTGCAGAACTTTTCCACTGGAATTTTGTTTCTTTTTTAAAGTATACTTCACCTAATCCAGCCCTCAGCCTTTTCAGCATAATCTAAAAGTGACCGGAGAATTTTATTCCTCAATACAAAACCTAGTCTTAAATATCTACAAAGACACAAATATTAATGTCTTCAGCAGCCTTTACAAGCTACGTTTGGCCTAAAATAAAATAAAAATCTGGACATTTAACAAAAATTCCACAATTAACTCTATTCACACAACACCTCCACCACATGAAACTGAAATGTCATATAATACATGCCATTTCACAGTCCTTCCTAGAATTTGAGTATCCAGTGTCAGCAAAGTTTAACTGCAGCTCAGCTGAATTTTGTGTAAATGTTATTTATATCTCATTTTTAGGTTTACCTACAGAAGTACCTTCACAAACAGAAATCAAATTTTTATTCTTGCATTTTCAATTCATCCTTTTGGGGCTGCCTAAATAAAATATTGCTGTCTTAGCTTACAGAAGCTTACCGCTCGTTTTGAAGAAAAAGTGCCTCATACAGGCAACTCCCTGGACACCCTGTTCCACGACCTGTGGCATAGGAATATCCAGCAGAGTGACCAACGACAACAGAAAATGTGAAATGAAAAAAGAAAAGAGATTATGCTTCATCCAGCCCTGTCTGACCAATATGCTGAAGAAAATAAAGGTATTTTGTAGCATAAAATTAATTCCTCATAGAAAATTAAAATATTGGAACTAATGGAAAAATGGATGTATTAGCAAGTACTAATGAAACATTTACTTCTTCCTTTTTTACGGGTTTTAAAATAATTCTTCTGTGTTTTCTACCATCAATCTTCATGTTTCAATAGCAATCTACAGATGGGCAATTTCAAACAAAAGAATGTAATGTCCTGAAATATAAGTGCTGCTAATGCTGTCCTGATGCATAGTCACTCCAAAAATACTTTTTATTTGTTGAATGACAAAGGAAAAATCAGGCAGCTTTCAGATTGAGTAGCTTTCAAGATATTTCTATGTAAATGTTGCAACTCTTTCTTCCATGATCTGCTTTTAATGTTCAGGGTTTTCTTTGTTCTAACATTAAAGATTCCGAAGGGAAAAACATGTCAACCAACTTTCCAGCTTCCAACAGCGGAGAAGCTAGTTTTTTCTGGATGCTCAACTACTCAAAGATACAAACTAACTTTCTGTGGAGTGTGCTTGGACAAGAGGTGCTGCATTCCTAATAAGTCCAAAATGATCACTGTACAGTTTGAGTGTCCCAATGAAGGCTTCTTCAGGTGGAAGATGATGTGGATAATATCGTGTGTGTGTCAGAGGATTTGCAGTGCTCCAGGAGATATATTTTCCCAACTCAAACTCCTCTGAAGAATTACACCATTGACTGTAACACATGGAGTGCAACAGCACATTCACACCCTGAAGAGTCAGAAAAAAACCCTGCCACAGCAATGTTTATAATGAAACTACATACATGAATATTCAGTCATTTATTAAAGGGCACCTGGAAAATGCACAGCAGCTTTCTATTTTTATATGGGGAGATACATTCTTGAGAAGGATGTATCTAACACCAGCACTGCCCAAAGAAGAACTTTTGGTAACTAAGAAAGGCACAGCAAGACAGCTTCATATCCCACTGTAACGCGTTTTTGCCCACAAAGGCAAATACATGCTCTAACCTGTTAGGAAAAAAACCTGTCCTGTAATACTTCATCTATCATTCTTCATTCTTAAATTAACTTTTTTCGCTATACAGCTGCACTAGTAAAACACATCAATGCTGTTTTGAAACAGAAATCATCAACTTTAAACCCAGACTGCTTTTTGCAACAGATGGTCTTTCTCTAGTTGTGCATATAAACACTGCATGTGTAGAGCAACAAGTAAGTGGGCAACTGCAGATAATAGATATGTGATTTTAAGAAAACTGCTATTTTTAAAACATTGCCTTAAAAAATGCTCTCAACAAATGTTATAACAATACTTTATTGAATATTATACATTCAAAATTGTGCTTGCTTACATATCCACTCCAACTCTGCTAGAAGGACTTCAAATTTCAAGAAATCATTGTGTCAATCAATTCTGATCTGTAACAGTTCACTGGCAAGCAACTGGAAACAGCTGTATATTCTAATTTGTAGAAGTTCTTACTGTAATATTAAAAGCTGCTTATCCTGACAATTACAAATATTAAAACATCTATTTCATTGCGTTCTTTCAAGGCTATAAGCATTTTTCTCCAAATGGTCATTATAACTTCATCATAAGTGCATGTTTTGCTCAGAGGTATTCTGTATTATCTCATTATCAAGTGCAACTCAGCATTCATGAATATGAATCATTAAAATATGAATCAATATTCCAAGTGTAATACTTGAAAGAAAATTTATTTTTTGGAATATATAATTTCTATTATTTCCAGTTTTGGTATCAACTGAGAATGCTCTAATATAGCTAAGTATAACATAGAAGCAAAAATACTAAAGCAAGGGATCTAGCCTAGAGCATTCTGAAATGTCTACTGGAAAGTGTAAGAAAGTTTCATTAGAGACTTGCTTTCATCTTTGAAAAGACTTACATGGGCTTTTCTTCTCTTCGTAGTTGCTTGTTAAAAACTAAATCTAGCAACAGTGATCCTTCTTTGAAGCAAGACCTACCTTTAGTTTACCCTACGTTCAAAGTCTGAGAAAAGAATTACATTTTTGGCTGCTACAACCTCCCCTCCTTTTCTTCACAGCATATGGTGTGTCAGTTTACTCCACAGTTAGGATTTCTGTTCTTACTGATATGAGCCACAATTAGGTGCTTTCAAATCTTTCTTACAGGCATGGCTCACCACTTAATGACAACTCTTGAGGTAAGGAAGCTGTTGTCCCGGTCCCACTTTGGAATTACAAATAGCCAGGCATACTACAAGTAATTCTGGTTAACTGAAGTGGCTGGATACTTAGGGAAAGTGCTTTTTTGTTGTCGTTGTTTTTTAAAATGCTTTTCCTTCTTTAAACAGCTATCTTCAGTCTTGAAGGATCTATTCTAGGCCCACCTTTTGTAGCATCCAGTTCATTGTACTCTTCTATTAGGTCAGACAAAGAAGATATAGCTTCTGAGAAACAGCTTTGCTCCATCCCATCTATTTGCAGATAATGGTGAAGGTGAGCCTAAGAGAATAAAAAAAATTGTTTTATCCTTTTCCTTGTTTTCAATTGCTTTGGCTCAGTAAGTACCATTTAGCCTGCACTGAAGAGGGGAGTGCAAGCACCATTGAGAGGAGGCTTAGAGACTTCTATCATGACATCCCTTGTTTAAACACTTTGCAACTTTGGTAACAATTCCCTAGTGAATCACAGTAGACATTACTGACTTCTTAAACACCCATCTTTTCATATTGTCTTCTTGGGTACACCTGACCAGCTGCATACTGGGTTTGCATGGCAGGGTTTTGGTGACAGGGGGAGCACAGGGCAGCAAGGGTGGCTTTTGTGAGAAGACAACAGGAGCTGCCCCCATGCTGAACAGAACAATCCCAGCCAGCTCCAATATGGACCTGCCACAGACAAGCCCATTAGTGATGCTGGCAATGCCTCTGTGACAACTTATTTATCGAGGGGTAAAAATGCTGCCCAACAGCTGTGAGAGAGCATTTAGGAAAGCATAACAGAAACAGCCCTGCAGACACTAAGATCAGCAAAGAAGAGAAGTGGAATTCTGAGGCTGGGAAGAAGGCAGTGGAGTGGAGGTGAAGGTGTTTCCAGGTTTTGTTTTATTTCTTGCTGTCCTACTCTTATTGCCTATTTATTATTGGCAATAAATTAAATTAATTTTCCCTAAGCCAAGTCTGTTTAGCCCATGTTTTTCACTGTACTTTTCTCCTGTCCTACTGAGGAAGGGAAGTGGGAGAAAGCTTGGTGGACACCAGTGTTTAGATTAGATATTAGGAAGAAATTCTTTATTGTGCACTGGAACAGGCTGCCCAGAGAAATTGCGGCTGCTCCATCCCTGCAAGTGTTCTTGGCCAGGTCGGATGGGGCTTTGAGCCACCTGGTCCGGTGTCCCTAGAAGGTGTCCCTGTCTAAGGCAGAGGGGTTGGAACTAGATGATCTTCAAGGTTCCTTCTAACCCAAATCATTCTATCAATCTGTGATGTTGCCAGACAGGTACAGATTAATAAGGGGTTCATGCTTTTTAAGAGGCAACTGTTGGAATGATTCCTTGACTGGTAACACAAATAAAACCCTCAGGCTGTTAATTATAAGCAGTCCCTTCATGACACTAAGATTTGCATCCCAATAATGCAAGATGCTAATGATTAGTGACTATGAATGGACCTTGAGTTGCACCTTTTTCTTGTAGAGCTTCATAAATCTGTCTCTGAGTTCAATGAAAGTTGGTTTTACACAGGTGTTGTTTGCTAAAGCCAGAAGTGAATGGGAATGGCCCACAGGAGGTACTGAACACAAACCAGTTTTCCAGCCCTCTTGATTCCAGGAGACAAAGTGCAGAGAAGGCTTCAACCTGTTATACAAAAATTTAGTTATCTAAGGAATATAAAGAACACAAAGGCTAAGTTTCCTTTCTCAACTAACAGTCCATAAAGGTTAACATTTAAGCACTCATGAATAAAGAGGACAGTTATAACTATCACTGTGAATAAGACATTTTAAAATTCAGACTAAAACATTGTGTCTCTATTTTAAATTTAAATTGCAAACATCAATTTTGTTTTGTTAACTTAATGTATCAGGATTTGAAAAGTTACAAGTACCTGTTTCTATAAAAGGGACTGTAAACACTCTGAGATTTAGTAAAGAAGCAGATTAATACTGTGTGGGGACAACCAGTCTACCTGTAGTTTTGAAATAGGTGAAATACTTTAGATTCTCAGAAATTTTCCCCATGCACCACTGTCTACCTATAAATTCCATTTTGCCTGCCTTTCCTGTTACATCTATGTAGCTCAATAATGTAAAAGGTAGAAAATGGGTGCTAACAACACAGAGTTGTTAAAATAAGGATGACTTCCTACCTACATGAAAGTAACCATGAAAGAGAGGGGCCTTCTAGTCAACAAAAACAAACTTCTACTACAGAACTTACTACTCCAAAATCCTTTGCTGTTGAGTGACCCCTGGAAGGCAGGGCTTGGCTTTCCTTTGCAATTTGCAGAAAGAGAAGAGTAGCACCTCCCTTTATTTGGAAATCCAAGCATAATATGACTTATTTTCACTCATTACATAAGTTAATTATGTTTTCTTCCCTTCTACAATTAGGAAAAGGAGGTCAGAGCAAACTGATTTGGTACTGAAACTGTTCAAATGAAAAGCTGGAATGCTCTGGACAACTGCCATCAGTTTCAGCACAAATCCCATGACTCCTCTGTGTGGTATTACAAACCTTTCAATATTTCTGCGAAGGTCTGAAACCTGCACATTTCCTCGAACAAGAAGTGCACAGGCGAGGTAGAGGCTGTGCTTTGGATCTGCTTGAATTAGTTGATGATCTCTGCTAAATGCATCTGAGAACATCTGATCCAACCTGGGTGAAAAGAAAACAGTTATCTACTCTTGCTGAAGTAGGATACAGAAGTTCTTCAGAATTCCCATCTTCAGGGCTTAAAAATTCATAAAATTCTGAATAAAGGTACATTTAACCCAGGACCATAAATGATAGGAAAGATTCAAACCTTTATATGTACAAATGTTGGCATTAGAAATTTTTAAAAACACACTGGATCCATTTTTTCCTCACCCTCAAGTTACAAGCCATTGTTGAGTCAGAGAAGTTGCCTTTACAAAGGCAATTTGAGGCCAATGGTTACAATGTCTTACGATTATGTAACAGGCTTTAACTACTTGGGGCTCTGGTTATGTGGCAATTTGAGTGGACAATCTCACTGGGAAGAATCAGACAAGGAATATCAAAGTGCTGCTGACCCTTACAGCACTGATTATCTGCCTGTTACACTTCATTATTTAAAAGGATCAATGAGTCACAGAACTGTATTAATTTTGATTAATGATTTGGGAAAAGAGAGGCTATACATACTTGTCTAGTCTACTTATTCTAATTTTATCACACGACTGCTTTAAAAGATGACACTGCAGATCATATTCTTTCTCTCTTCATTTCCTTAACCAAGTTTCACTGTATTATGGGGTACCAAAGATGGTGTTTTGTGGACCCACAGCATCTAAGATATTCTTTCCATTTGTCCCAAATGCTCTACATTATCATCTCTATTTCTTTTTTCTTGTATCACCTCTGCCACAATCTGCCTATTACAAAAAATAATAAAGGAGACAAAAATATTACTGTTCCCACTTCATTCTGAAACATCTTTGAATGACCATCTCCTCATAGTCTGCTACCTTCCCCCCAGCCCTGTACTGTCTCTTCAAGGTATGTTTTCAACAGATCTAACTGTCACAACTTGCTATCAGAAAATAAGGGTGGTCCTGCCCTCTTCTCCACTTTGCATACTTCCATCACTTACCCTTAGCTGCCTCTGTCACTATTTGGGCCTCTTGCTGACTGAATATAATCCACCAAACCCTGTAAAATCTATTTTAACTGGTTATTTTTCTGCTGTGTCAGAGGGATAAATATCTCACAAAATTTGACATGTCAGCTTATCATTACAATAAGATGTTAAATAGGCTCACTGCACTCACTGCATGTCCAGACTGAAGTAAGATGCTGTTATGTTCCCAAAGAGTCTAGTTAATTCCTTGTTTGTCTTTAGAGTATTTTGTCAGTCAAGTGCAAACTGTTATTCAAAAGAACTTGTGGTGTGGGTTCTAAGCATTCCCAACAGAAACACTTCCAGCAGAGATTAAAAGGATGTCAAGTTTACTGGCTCAACCATTACAGAGAAGAGGGACGACAGATGTTCCATAAATCAGCAGGATGAATTTGAAAATGTGGCAGACATACAAGTTTTAGAAATTCCACCCTTAGTTTTGTTACAGAATGGATTTTTTAAATGAAAACTATGGAAGAATCAGAAGTTAAGCTTTAAATCTGAAACTCCAATAATATTTTTTCTTACCTTCTAGAAGGAACATTAATGTCTGCCAATGTATACAGAGGAGTCAAGCTTGAAACCAAATAATGAAGTCGAGGAAATGGAACCAAATTCATGCTGATTTCATTAAGATCCATGTTTAGGGAACCTTCAAATCTAGCAGAGCTGAAAAATGAACGAACTGTTACAAAACTGCTACAAACTAAGTAAATCACTTCTATAAGGTAAACTTCCATGAAATCTATTTTCAGCTGTTTTGTACAATAAAACTGTAAAGCAGCACAGCATTCAAGCAAGGGTTCAAGTATAATTACAAAACTTTCCCATCTGGCAGTAACAGTGCTATGTCTTATTTAGTTATACTTTCCATTAAAGAACAATAAATTACCAAGAATGACTCCTTGTTTCCCAATTATAGTCTTTAGCACTGATTTTCAGTATTAATAATGATTAATACTAGTTAATACTGGTAAATTAATACCAGCTGTTTAGTAAAAGTAATTATTGCCACTTATACTAAACAGGCTATAATAAAATACATGTGACTTAGCATTCCTGATAAGCTGTTTAAAAGAAAAACAGGCACTACTCCAGAAGTATTTCTTGCAGTAACAGACAGTTTAGGAGCGAAAATTATCTGACAATATTTATAAAACAATACAACTGGCCTAGAAGAGGAAACCTCTGTGGGTTCCATTAAGCAACAGTGGAAGACAGTATCCTTCTACCTATAAACTTACTTCCGTTATAAGGCTAACATGGCTAAGGCAACACCACTACAATCTGAATACTTCCAAATACTTAGGTATTTAGTAACCAATTCTTAAAAAGAGAAGACTCATATTGAATGAAAACCAATTACTCAAGTTGATGTAGGCCTGCACATTTACAGCACATACCACCTCCTGCAATTCTGCTTTGTTAAAGAGGAATAACCTGTACCTTTACCTTGTCAGATTCAGCAGCAAGTTGGCTATGATGTTATTCATTGCATCAAATGGCTTCTCTTGTAATGTTTTTGCACTGCCTGCACTTGATGATACCAAGCTGTTTTGCTTCACGGTTGATCCTAACTTCCCAGAATTGACCATCTGATGAATTTTATTAACTATCTCAAACAGAGACTTTGAGAGAAAGGAAAAAAAGCACAGTAGTCTTGAGTAAAGAACTTTTAAATTCGGTACCCCAATTTTTCATTTCTAATAATCTTGAAAACTCACACATTGTACTGTTAGCTCAAAGATTATGCCTTTGACACATCTAAGTCCAACTTTTGAGCAATTCCAGTTGACTGAAGTGTTTCTAACAGTCTGTGCCTTACATATCACAAATATGTACACAGCTTGACTCAAAAGTTGGAATTTTATTCAACTCTTCAAAATCCTTATGAAAATTTAAAATGCAGTTTTAGAAGATAACACCTGTGAAACAAAAAATATAGTCTCTATTTCACTTTCTCTTGCTTTTTTCATAAGCAAACAGCAAGACAGTCACTGAAGCTAAATTCAAATCTATCTAGCATTTTGCATGGTTAGGTATATATATGATTCCCATACCACTTATCAGCACAGTTAAGTTTGCTGGAATCTGGAGAGGATAGTCACTTCCCTTGCAGGACCCTAATACTATACACAGATTGATTGCTAAAAGAATAGAAGACACATTGTCTCAGTAAGAAGCTTTTCACCATTTACCTTGAAATAGACATGAAAAAATTCACTCTACCTTACTTTGAAGGAGCAGAGCAACTTTTTAGTGTCTTTAGCAGAGCAACTTTAGTGACACGTTCATTTCAAAAGCTTGCAAGTGACTTAGAAGTTCAATTATTACTTTAAAAAATTAAATTATGCATTTGGAGCCTTGGTACTCAAATCAGTACAGAAAAGGAAGAAACATTTCCACTGTCTAATAAAAAAAATTACAGAAATAGAATATTCTTTCTTACTTCATTCTCTATTGGTAGTACACAGTCTGCATGTTCATTAAGCTCCTTCATAGCCAGAACACTGTTATACGGAGAAGTAATAACATCATCTTCACCAGAGGGATAAACTGAAGTAACAAATCTATATACTTCTGGGAATTCCTCCTCAAGCAAATTTAGTACAAAAGTTCCAAGACCAGATCCTGTCCCTAATTATGAATGAAGACAAAATGACAGAAGACAGGTTCCCCATGTTATCTTAAGCTCTAAGACTCATGTAGGAGACATATAATTTTTCAATTATATATGTTAATGAATATTTTCTGAAGCATTTGGCTGACAGTAGAGGCTACTCAGATGTAATTAAAGCAGGAAGGTTTTTCCCAGACAGGAAAATAATTAAGTAATAAAATTATTTCCCACAGTATGTCAGTCAGG
Source organism: Rhipidura dahli (assembly GCA_013399225.1). Classification (NCBI taxonomy): domain Eukaryota; kingdom Metazoa; phylum Chordata; class Aves; order Passeriformes; family Rhipiduridae; genus Rhipidura; species Rhipidura dahli. The sequence continues at coordinate 205,746 of VXAC01008834.1, forward strand.
ATGAAATATACATTCTCAAAAATTTCTGCCAACCATAAAGTCCTATCATGTAAAAACATTTTTCTGACCTAGTATTTCTTCTTCTTATTTTCAATTCTTTAATTTGAATTATGAAACACAACATTTGCTTAAAAGCATTGAACTGCCCTAAACAATACATATTTTGCTTTTAGGGTTTCTTTATGAAGTTTTCTCATTCTTCAGCAGGAACAGAACTGCCCCTTCCTCCAGCACACAGGCTTTTTCCTTGTGAACACTTAGCACACAGACCTGAGTTCAAAACAGAGAACTGAACTGTTGTCTTCTTCTGAACATTCAGCCACATTCTCAGTGGCAGACAATTTAATCTATGAACAAGACACCAGTTTCCACAATAACAGAAATAGTATCTGCAGGGTCTCTGAAATTAAGCAAATGGCCACAAAAAAGGCCCTTGACAAAATCTTTCCTTCATATTTAGAGCTATTTTTTGAGTCTTTTTCCACATCATAACCAGTTATAATACATGCTACTCTCAGGTTTCTGAGGTAGGAAGGCTTAGAGGCAATTCAATAATGACAAAATTGTCACTTCAAAGGAGTCTCCCTTTTGGCTTATTAACAAAGTAACTAGATTGGAGTCAATAGAATTATGTGGAAGGAAAACAGAAAAACAAGTTTTTCTAAAATTAAGCAACATTAGAAGTCTCCTTCAAAGCCTTTTGGAAAACTCTTTCCCCACAATTAAAACCAACTCGATTATGACAATGTTGTCAGTGTTCAGAGGTCACTGACCCTTCTTGTGATCAATAATACCTCAAGTGTTTGTCTTTGGTACCTGTCTTGGTATACTCACTGCCTCATCTTTAGAATTTTAGCTGCATTTTTGTTCTGGGTAGCAGACTAGAGTTCCTCAATGCTCTAACAAAACAAGTGATAAATAATCACTTAAGTAATAAATAAGTCCACTTAATTGGATGATGTTAATTTTTTTAATCTCTATTCTGAATGATGTAGATTATTATATTGATTTTCTTTTCAAGTTTTTTTTTTCACCAGTGGCTACTGCAATCATACTCCCCATAAAAAGATTACTTACCACCTCCCATGGAATGAATTATAAAGAAACACTGTAGACAGTCACAATGTTCGGCAGTTTTCCTCAGCTTTTCCACTATGTTTTCCCGGTACTGACAGCCATATATCTTATGACCTACAGCCCTGAGGAGATGAAAAGCACTTTAAAAACCCCTCCAACAATCAAATTTTCAATTTTTTATTTTAACTCCTTCTATGTGATATTTTAGAGTTCAGAGTCCAAAGCTGGGTGCTCCCATCTATAAGAGTTTCCAATCTGTGACTACAAATGAGCGTATGGAGTCAGGACATGGTTTTAACTTTGAGGGTGCAAACAGCTCCAATTTCACAGCTTTGGTGTGTGCTCTTATTATTCTGTACTGAAAAGGCAATAAACTACCACACTGGATGATCTAACTGTAGTAACGAAATGGAAGCTATATTAGTCCTTAACAATAAAGATATCCCTCTGTAATAAGTGTACAGATCACCTTTTGAGTACCATGCAAGTAAGTTGCTACTAGTAACAAAAAACCCCCCAAAAAATTTTTCAACACACTTGTCTGCTAGATGGTAAAGTTACAAAATGTTTTATTCCCCATATTGCATCTCTTTTGGTACATTTGCTGGTGATTTGCTTTCCAGTCTGTAGTGCACTGAATATTATTACAGCACATTAAGGACTCCATGAAAATTTGGAATTCATTATGTTAATCAATCTTTTTTTGAATTTCTCTTCTGGTAATGTAGTTTATAAGCTCAAAGCCAGACTCTGTGGTGCTTAGAAATCAGAAGTGCATTTGTTCACATATCTCATTTCCACAGTAGCTGCATAGTCTCAAACTAGATTATGGCTTTGACTAAGCAATGAAAGCAGCTGAATGCCAAAGAAACAAAAATAAAAAGCATGTTCTTTTGTAAGAAAATCAAAAAAGAGGGAGAAAAAAACCCCAAAATGATATATCAGCAGAATTATTCTTCTGTAAGAGCCTTTTCAAAGCCCTCCTCCAGGCAACAGTGACTCCAAGTTTGTTGGTAAAACGCTGCAGCTCTCCAGGTGCAGAACGTAGAAGAAAGCCACGGTTATCATTTCCCCTTTTAAATGCCATCTAATTAGCTGCTAAGAAATGTGTTCTAAAGAGGTTCTCACCAGTTGTTTCCCGAACCAGAAACATCTGTGATAAGCTGCTTGCTATCAAACACATCCCTCAATGGTCCCTGTAGAATTTCATTTACCACACCCTCCTCCATGTCAATCAACAGCGCCTTTGAGAATGGAAAGAATTAAAATTCAGTCAGTAAGCAAACCACCCCTGAAATAATCACACAAAGAAATATAAAATTATGTACAATATAAAAGGAATTCTGTTTCTACTCTGCTCCAGAGAAACCTTTCCCCCCCTCCCCAGTTGTTAAGTAGGAGACCAAGCAGATTCTCCTTAGCTGATTTGCTAGAAGTTGTTCAATAGGACAGCATTTCAGATGGTGAAATTTTGTTAAAATTTTATAACATTTTGCCCCACTACTCAGGAAAAAAGAAATTAAAACATTTTTATGTTTCAAGTTTCCTTTTTTCTTAATCATGTAAAGTAGCTCAAAGAAACCAAATCCTCAGTTAATAATATCTGCAATAATTTCATTAAAATTCCAATTTAAATTACTCAGCTGGCAGCAAACTGTATAACTGCATTACTAAAAGTTACTGTTAGAAATTTTACTATTCAAAGCAGTATTTAAACCTGTATGCTATTTTAAGGACTTCATGAAAATTCCCACACATTTGGACATAAATATTCAATGTAAAAGTGACCTTTATAGATTGCCTTACTCGTGCTTTTAAAGAGCAGATTTTTCCTTTGTAAACATCAGGACCATTACCACCACTTCTGAAAAAAAAATAGTTACAGAAAAATCTGAGATCAGATTTGTAACATAAAATACATACCACAGTAAAATGTTACCTTTTATATTTTGTGTTTGGAGGACTGTAACAATGCAAACAAACAGAAACACTGTGAACATGCTGCTAAGACTTCATAATTCCCAAAAGGACTACAACTACAGAACACAATCTCAATAAGAAATACCCTAAATATTACTTCAAGAAGCTGAAAAGATAAGCATTAAAAGTTTACTCTCAGATACAGCCTCTGCTTTGTAGGAATTCTACAAGCCTTGCCGAAATGGGAAAGGATTATCTTTTATCAGCATGTGATCTGTGTATCCACATCATACAATGGAACAGAGCTCCCCACGAGCTTTGCAGTGGGGGTAACACTCGAGGTGTGAAAGCTCTGTAACTGCACCAGCACAGTGCTGAGCTTGACTTACTCTGCTTATTATGATTAACCAGTTCAGAAATCCTGTTGGGTTGACATCGCTAAATCTTCCTTCTTTCCCAGGACTGGTTGTACTGAGCCAACATAGCAGACTATACATTTTGTCACAATCACATTTTTTCCCACTTAAAGGATGAGATACTATGGCCTGGCCAAATTATATTCAACACAGGGTGAAAAAAGGCAAGGGTACTGGAAGACAGATCTTATTTTCTCTTCCATTATTTACCTGATCTGGGAGCTGGCCAAGCCTAAATTTAAAGTATGTCTTAGACCATCCTGCATTCAACCCCCATTATATTCACAAAACATTGGCTAAAATTTACTACAGCAACAACCTGTGTCCTGAACGTAGTGAGTCCCATCAGGAACAAGGGGAAGAGAGTACAGGGCTGTACTGGATTCCACAAGGATTTTCCACCTTCTCACTCAAAGATGGTCTCCAGACACTTCTCATTAGGTGAGCAGCTCACAGCAGCCTCCAACACTCATGTGATTCCTCTAGCCTACACAACACCTATAGGAGTACCCTATAGCACCAGTAAATCCACCTAGAGAGTTTATCTTCAGGGACTAACAAAATTCAAAGAGGAAATAAAACCAACCCCAAAACAACATTTCTTTTTCTTACTATTGCCTTTGTGGTCTTTCATGCCAGACCATACCTTCAATCACTTGGATTCAATTGCTGAAACACATCCTCACATTCCTAGAACCATGGGATGACTTGGGATGGAAGGGACCTTAAAGATCATCCAGTTTCAACCCCCCTGCCATGGGGGGTTTGCTGCAGTTTGCTCAGCGAGAAAACAAATGTTTCTATTGCAGCCAACCCATCAGTTACAAATTAGGTGGTTTCATTTGGCAGAAACAAACATTTTATATGGTTAAAAAAAAATATTCTAGGAAATACCCATAAGGAATGACAGTAATAAACTTCAATACATTTGCAATGTTCTTTCAAAGAAAGAGGTAAAATTTGAGAAAAGCAATTTGCATTTCACTGCTGTTCTAGTTGAAATCACATGCTGTACTGCAACCTTTTTATATAATGGAAGGAAACAGAGGTTGGTCAAATGTTCTTTTATTAAAACACAACAGGCTATCTTAAGTACGCATTTTCTTCTTGCAAACTGCAAGGATTTTTTTAACTGGATAGATAAGAGATGACTGAATGGTTTTGAGGTATGAATTGGTTAATTTATAAAAAACAATTACGGACACTACTCTGGGTAACAAAATAGTCAGATAAATAAGATTTAAGAACTGTCAGGTTTTTTCTCACTGTCTTATATATAATTCCTCTTACAACTCTTCAAGAAATGCTGCTCAGTTGGTATTGAGAGGGCACACAATCTGATTGTGATTTGCAGTGGCAAAAACTATCAGATCCTGACTGTCTGAGAAGGAAAGGAAAGGAAAGGAAAGGAAAGGAAAGGAAAGGAAAGGAAAGGAAAGGAAAGGAAAGGAAAGGAAAGGAAAGGAAAGAAAAGGAAAGAAAAGAAAATGCAAGAAAAGGAAAGAAAAGAAAAGAAAAGAAAAGAAAANAAGGAAAGGAAAGGAAAGGAAAGGAAAGGAAAGGAAAGGAAAGGAAAGGAAAGGAACACATTTTCAACACATTTAACTACTGAAGTATGTATAAATAAAATGGAAATGCAAAGTAAGGTTTTGAGGAGAATCCAAAAAAGCAAGACCTTTTTCCAGCACAAGCTAAATGGCTTGAAACAAAGAAAACTAAAACTTAGGTTAGAAGAAGATACTACAAGCGCTGATCTACCATGTTAAACTCATGAGCTGCTTGATAAAAACTTACCTTGTATCTACGTTCCTAAAGAAACTGCTTAAGGCTTCATCATAAATTCCTTTCTAAAAGGAAACAGCACAAAATTATGTGTAATCTCAAAAATTTTCAGTGATTTTCCACGGAGTAACTTAAGTTGCAAGAGACCTCTGAAGGACACCTGTCAAACCTTACCACTTGAAACCAAGTGAACATCTCTGTTGAATCCAGCTAGTTCTAGTCAGCTCTAAAAAAACCATTTCATTGAAAGATCAGCTTGCTATTAAAAACTGAGAGGAGAATGTAACTAGGAAATTAATTTTTACAGCAAAAGATTAAGCAACTCTAGTAGTTTACTGAAGATCCCAATGCAATTATTAAATTGTGGAGCTGCTCTTTAGCTGACTCAGTTCATCACTGATACAGTTCTGAGTTCATCATAGGCTCCACGCCCATGACACCAATGCCCATGGAATTTTGTGAAAAGGACAGCACATCACACTGATTCTTGAACTCCCTGCCAAGGCATAGCACGGAAATTACTTACCCCAACATAAAGCTAAAGAAATCTGGCAAGTTTAAATACCCTAAGTGTTTTATAGTCACAGCAAGAAAAGTGTGGTTTTGTTCAGGGTACTCAGCACAATCCTATGCCCTCCTTATGTTGCTATTTTGGTCAGTGAAACTGTACAGCAAGTCATGGCATGAGCTAATGTGGAAAACAATGGTGGGCTTTGGGGGTGTCCTCTTCTGTTTTACTGCCAGTGGCAAAGCACTGGCACTGAACAGCCCTCCCATGTTGCTAACTCCCTCAAACCTGCTAATGCCTGGCTGTAGGGAGACATCCTGAGCTTTTCAGGGTGGAAATGCTGGAGAAAGCTGACCAGAATTAGGGATCACACAATCACAGAATATTCCGAGTTGGAAGGGACTCAGAAGGAACATAAGAGTCCAACTCTTAGCCCTTCAAAGAACACCCCAAGAGTCACACCATGTGCCTGAGAGCTCAAATGCTTCTTGAGCTCTGACAGGCTTGGTGCTGGGGAGTCTGCTCCAGTGCCCAACCACCCTCTGGGTGAAGAACCTTGTTCTAATATGTAACTTAAATATTCCCTGACACAACTTCAGGCTATTCCCTTGGGTCCTGTCACTGTCACCACAGAGCACAGATCAGTGTCTGTCCCTCCTCTTCCACTCATGAGGAAGTTGCAGACTGCAATGAGACCCTCCTCTTCTCCAGGCTGAACAGACCAAGTGACTGCAGCTGCTCCTCATATGGCTTCCCCTCAAGGCCCTTCACCATCTTTGTAGCCTCCTTTGGACACTCTCCAATAGTTTAATGTCTTTCTTATATTGTGGCACCCAACACTGCCCCCAGCACTCGGGGTGAGGCTGCCCCAGAGCAGAGCAGAGCAGAGCAGAGCAGAGCAGAGCAGAGCAGGACCATCCCCTCCCTTGCCTGGCTGGAGATGCTGTGCCTGGTGCACCCCAGGACAGCATTGACCCTCCTGGTACTGCTGACTCACGTCCAACTTGCCATCGACCGAGGAGCCCCAGGTCCCTTTCCACAGCACTGCTTTTCAGCATCTCATTCCCCAGTCTGTCCATACATCCAGCATTGTCCCATCCCAGGTGCAGGATCCGGCAATCCCCGTTAACCTTCACACGGCTGGTGACTGCCCACCCTGTGACTTAACAAGGTCTCCTGACAGCTAACCTTACGATTTGTTTTCATGACTAGCTGAACAGCACAAGGACCTGGGGGTGGTTGTGCTCACAGTGAAGCGCCCTTCGTTTACCCAAGCAGACACAGCGCTCCGCAGTCCCAGCGACGAGCGCGGAAGGCAGCCCAGGGCGGCTCGGCCCGGGCCGGCGGCCCAGCGGCGCCATTACCTTGTTGACAGCGGCGTGTTCCCGCAGCGCCAGGTCCCAGAAGCGGCATCCCACCTGGTTCCCGCACTGTCCCACTGCAAAGGGGAGAGACACGGCTCAGGCACGGGGAGGGGGCGGCGGGAGGTCTGGGTGCCACGACCCCCTTACCCTGCACCACCACCGACTGGGTCATGGCACAACCGGCGGCGCATTCCTGTTTCGAAGTCGGCGCCCGGAAGCCGCGCCCCCTGAGTTCCTGCGGTGGAACGTCCCAACGGTTGGCTCAGCTGCGGGCGCTCGCCATATGCCCTCCGAGAGTGGGACGTACCATTAGGGAGCGGGGGGGGGGGGGGGGGNNNGGGGTGGGGGGGGGGGGGGGGGCTGTGTCAGTACGGGGAGTAGTGAGGTTTTCAGTCACTGTGAGTCTGACGGGAACCGGAGGGGGGCTGCAGTGTCTCGGTTGAGGCCCGGCTACAGGAGGCCTGACAAGGACCTAAAATAAAGTATCTGTACGGGAGAACAGAAGTATTTCCATATGCTACAGCTCATTATCCTTTATGGCTAAAAACGGTGCCATAAAGAAGCGCTTTATTTTCCCCAAATACATAATTCAGGGAGATGGTGTGAAATGTGCGAAACGGTATGAAAATACAAATTAAAATTTAAATGAAATAACGGCCATTTGGAAATGCCGCAATGTAGCCTCCCACCAGGCTTGCACATTAAGCTCGGTTTCATATTTCTTGTGCACATAATTGTCCACAGTGAAACAATGAGGAGTGTAGAAATGCTGTTGTCTCAGCACGGCGAGACTGGGCCATGACACAGCTCAGCTGCAAAAGCACAGAAGCCTTTGTGCTGGAAAAGACCTTTAAGACTATCAAGTCCAACTGTTAATCCGGCACTGCCAAGTCCAGGACTAAAACAGTAAAGAATGTGGGACATGCAAAGCTTGCAGAAAGCTGTCTTGTGACACAGATGGCATTTCTGCTTCCTGTGGGAGGAAAAAAGCACTGCCATGCAACCCGGTCCATTGGGTTTTATGGCTAAAACCTTCCAGCAAAATACACATTTTGCAAATACATTATCTGTAATGCTGGTGTATGAACAAAATTTGCGAAATAAAGTTTTTAATCCTTTATCTGTTCCTAGACGTGACCTGTAGAGATTAATTGTAGGTCTACAGGAAAAAAAAGGTATAGTAAATGACTATTTGAAAAAAAACTTTCCTGGAAAGATTATGTATGTGTTGCAGCAAATAAAATATTGTACAATACAATGTAAGAATGCATTGTATACAAGAAATAGATACACAGACTAATTTTGTAAAACTTAATTGAAATTCATATTGTTCTTAATAAAAAGTACGGAGTGGTCCAAGCTTACTCAAGTGTCATGTATGAAACATATGAAAAGGACCAATGGCTTTAGTGTTTTAGGGATGTTTAGCATGAATAGAGAAATATTGCCTCAAACATTTCTATAAACTAATCACCAGTGTAAAACTACATGAATATTAATTTGGAAAGTACTTAGTAATTTCTCTCTGGACAGACTAGATGTAACCTAGTCTTAATTTTGTTCCCTGTGGTTTTTTGAAGTGGTCCAAACTTGTAGACTGTGCTCTGTTCTCACTATTAGATGTTAAACTGCTTCCATACTTCTTGCCTACTGTTATGCCCTTAAAGTCTTCTCTTCACATGTCTTCTCAGCCTTACTTAAGTTAAAAGCAGTACAACAACGCTTATAGGCGTTCTAAAGCTTACTTTAAATTCTACAGAACCTCTCAATATTACTGTGTCTGGCTTGCTTTCTTTTTTGTGTAATTAGCTCCACTTTCTACTTTTTTTTTTTTTTTAAAGTTAGTTGTAGTTTTGGTGTTCTATGTCCCATCAAGATTCAGCTTAAGGAGATTCACTCTACTGAACATGATATTGCAGCAAGATACTCTGTGCTTCAGCTTCCAGTGTTCTTTAAGTGCTCTGTGAAGGCAAATGTAAAGTGATTATTCTCTCTGAGCTTGGAAACACTGTGAATTGGAGATGCACCTGAGATTCATCTTCATAGGGGGATATTTTTTAGCCAAAGGAGGTCAAAGGGCAGGAAGGTCACATGTAGTAGCCAGATTGGCTTGGTGCATATGCTCAAAGAGCATATTCAACTCTGTGAAAGAAATAATCACACACTTGACTTTCTGCTTTGTTGTAGATGAAGCTCCACTTCATCTCCACAGTATAAAATGCATGAATCTTTACAGGTTCCCTTGGAGATGCTTTTGTCTATGTTAATCATTTAATCAACAGGCTTATGGTAATGTGTGTTTCTTACTCTTAATTTCTCAGTAACATTTTGTTGATGTGTTATACAGGAATAGTGTTCCACAGCTTTCTAACACAAATTGAGTAATCGTATAAATAACTTACTATGTTACTGAGTGGAAATGAAATGCCATGGACCACAGTGAATCTGTGAATAACCTTTAAATCCCGCACTGTAACAAGAGCCAAAAGTACATCACAAGTTAAATATGTGTGCTATGCTTTCAGCATCTTTTTAATAACAGTCATTTGACTATTTAGGCCATATGCTGCTGTAGGGAGAATACACTGGAATTCGCACTAATGTTATCCCTTGATTTATATCAGGTTCATGTGTGAAGGTTTGTTGGTTTGTAATTTTAATTTTTTTTTCTCTTTGTGTGTTTGTTTTTTTTTTTTTTTAATTTAGAAGTGTTGGATTTCAGGAAATTACTGTCAGGCTTGTAACAGTTCATCTTTCATTTTTCTAGTCAGGCTGTTTTCCATACTCTGAATTCTTGAGGAATTCAATGTTCCCTACACATAGAACCACAGAATCACAGAATGAACTGGGTTGGAAAAGACCTTTAAGATCATCTAGTCCAACCTATGACCTAACACCTCCTCATCAACTAAACCATGGCACTGAGTGCCATGTCCAGGCTTTCTTTAGGCGTGTCTGGGGACAATGACTCCACCATCTCCCTGTGCAGACGATTCCAGCACACAGTCACTCTTTCAGTGAAGAATTTTTTTCTGATATCTGACTTGAACTTCTCTTGGCACAGCTTAAGACTGTGTCCTCTCATTCTGTCAGTTGTTGCCTGGGAGAGGAGACTGACCTCCACCTAAATACAAGCACCTTTCATGTAGTTGTTAGAGTTAGGGTTTGGGGTACATCTTGAGGTTAGAGGGCACCAAGATGCCATTTAAATCCTGTATTTTAAGGCATTTTGCTGACCATTTCATCTTGAAATTGGCTTCTTTCTTAGATAATCTTTTAATTGTCCAGTTTCAGTATATTTCAAGATACAGTAACTGTGTACTTGCAGCCCTGATTTAGGTAATGCCTATAACAACACTTATTAAAACCTTGAACCTTGCTGAGAAAAGTTATAATCTCCTTGGGATTGCTGCTCATTTTTTGTAGGCTTTCTGAAGAATTTAGATAGTTATATTCATGTTAAAAATGGAAATGGTCAATTTGACAATATAGCTGAGAACTTGAGTTTTTTTCCCAAATCTTTGTAGATGAAAGCTTTTGTACTTTGAAGCTAGAATTTTTAAGATAGATACAGAAGATAAATTGAATTCTGGGAAGATTTCTGCTTAGGCAGTTGTCTTCTCTTAAACACCAGCAGCCTTGAAATGAGGACAGAGGTATGGACAAGATAATGCATCACATACTGACTTTCTTTGGTGCATATGAAATGGTAATTTTAAGGTCTATGTGGATGTTGGGGGCAGGGAAATTTGCATTATTTTCTTCTCTCTCCTGAGTCTACAAGAATCGACTGGTTTATAGTGTTTTTCTTTGGAAACCCTGTTCTGCAGAGAGAAAACCTACACCTCTGAAGCCTAGAAGGGAAAATTGAGGAAGATACCCTCCAAAACACTGCTGTGTTTGATTAGCTGATGATATTGTTAAGAGAAGTAAATTGAATAGTAGCAGTTTATGAATTATTAATGTGGTTTTTATTCACATACTGTTTTAGTGTATTTTTAGTTTTCCATATATAAAGTATGCAAAGGACTGATTAATCAGAAAAGTCATTCTTAAATGTAAATCCACAGAATGAAACCAAATCACATTTCAGCAAATGTGGCTAAGAGAAATACTGTTTATTCACAGAGCCTGGATGTGGATATGAGAAAATATGCTTTGGTTTGAAGTAGGTGTAAGACAGAAAAACATTCTATGTGTGTACCAATTAACATACAATGCTCCACTTAATACCAGCATTCACTAAACTCTGATGCTCTTAGGGGGCACAAGCATATGCTATTCCTGGCTATCTCTGCTGAGCAGCTGCAGGCAACTCAAAAAGAATTTCAGTAATCCTTGTAATGAACCTATCTAAGCAGGGAATCTGCTGGTTTTTTCTCTCCAGCAATAGGGTCCTGGAGACCAGAGCCTGAGGAAGCTTAGCTCAGGTTGTGGTGTCATGAGCTTTTTTGAGCCAATCTAACAACTCACTGGCACTGGGAGGAGGAGACTTCCTTTTTTCCCCTGCTCCCAGATGCACTACTCTGACACCATCTATGGCCTCTGTAAGCAGTGGGAACTCAGCTCACTGATCTGAGGACATTTGCCCTCAACACCAATAATAAAAAAATTCCCAAAGCAAAAGCCCTAATTTCTCTCTTCCGTGTCTGTATAGTATCTGGGAGCAGGAAAAAGCTGACCAAACATACTGGTTTTGGTGCCTGAGACAAAGATGGCATTTGAAGGCAACTGGATTTAGGGATCCATGCCTGATCCAAAGAGACTGAAGAGGGATACTTTACTGCTTGCTTCTCAAGTATGAACAGTGGGCTGTGGAGTGATGAAAAGAAGGGTCTATATATCACTGTCAGAAGTAGGGGTGTCTGTAAGGGGTTGGAAAGGGAATCAGTCCTTGGAGCATATTGTCTAAGAGTTGCAGGGAAGAGAAAGGGGATGTGTTCAGGAGAAGGCGAGCAGAACAGGAATGGGGCTGAAAGTAAGAGCAAAGCTGACAAGACTGGTTAAAGGAGAGACATTGGCTTCTGGAGCCCCACTGCGTTCACTTACCATCCAACACTGGACTCTAGAGACTAGTGGAGAGTCAGTGATGGGATCCCAGCTTTGGAGAGCTCCTGTGCCTGTGTATCCAGAAGTTGCAGTTCTTTATCCATAGTAAGCCAAGTCTGCTGCAGTGTGTCAAAACACGTTTTTTCACCCTACTGAGAGTAGTAGGGAAGCTGCTGATTAGTGCTTACATATGTACCTTATCCTGGTGGTTCTTCCACCTGTCCATGCTTTCAAGATCTTTGGATTCCAGTTGTCATTTGTGTGTTTTCCCGATGAAATCCTATTAATTTTTAATCACCAGGGTGTTGTCCTTTATTTTTGCATTTCATACTTTCCTGCTTTGCAGCTGGTCATGTTTTGAGTTGGTTCCAACAATAATTTGCTCAACAACCATAAAACTTTCTGTAATGTTACTTTATTCTTTAAAGAAAAGAAACCTAAATGGCTTTGATTCCTTGTAGGTGATCACTGAAGGGACTAAGTTTTGCAAGTGACTTGTGTCTATTTGATGGTCAAGCCTGCTGTGAGTTGAACCCTACCATTAACTTCCATCTACCTTCTATGGTTGTTCAGATCAGATTTGCAGCCCCTTGCCTTCAGTTTCTGTCTTCCCATTTCACTCCTGGTTCCTCTGCAGCAGCATATCTTCCAAAGGAACATGTTCCTTGTTTGAGGATTACTGCTGTAAACTGAAGTCCTGCAGGCATCTCACAGGGAAGTGATGGTTTTGTATGATAAGGGAGTCACCTGGAACTGTGACTGTGGTTCTGCTTTCTACTCTTCATGTTTATTGTGTAACATTAGTGCAAATGAGATCAGAATGAGATTGTGAATTTAGTGCTGTGTTTGCATGTAAGTGCATTTAAATATTCAGAGAAAAAACTTGAAATTTGGAATTGTCTCTAAGGCAAGCATTACTCTAAAATTACCTAGTTCAGGAAAATGAGCATATATATCTATAAGCATCTGTCTTAAAAGATAAACATCTTTTCTTCATATTGTGCTGGAACATATCCATGAAGTCTAGAAGTGGAATAAAAATGTTAATTTTTCATTGTTTGTAAGCTTAAATAATTAGTATACTCTCTTCCCCCCATTTTATTTGAGGAATATATAAATGAGTTGAATTGAAAATTAAAAGTATACAATAAGATCTTTGAACAGTATTTGTGATGTATATCTATTATCTAGCTTTATTCTTTAATGTGCTTTAGCAGATTTTTTTCTGTGGAACAAAGGGTGACTAAGATAAGGAATGAAATTATGTAGATGATCTATTTGGAAAGTAACATATTTAATATCATTTAAATTTCTTTTATAGTCCCATATTTTCATGTAACAGACTGGCCACACATACACTATAAGAAATGGTAAAGCTCACTCTTGTGGTATATTAAGAGAAGTGCAGAAGCAACAGCCCTTTATTCTTCAGTGATTTTTGTTTGCCTGTAAATAGTAGAAGTGACCCCCTTCCTGCTTTCTGTAGATGTAGCTGTGATATTTTCATTCTTCTTGTCTTGCTTCTTTTGTTCCCTTTTACCTTCTGTGGTCTGAGGAACTTTTCAGAATGGATGCAGCATGCTATCAGGCTGCTGGACAGGTGTTAATGCTTACAGCACCGCTAACCAAAGCTGCTTTACTAAAACTCACTGGCTTTTCATCGATCATGAAGTTACGAATGCAGCCAATGAAGGAATTGCGTGTAGTCAGGCTTGATGTTAGCAGGGACTCTGGAAGAAGGAGATTAAAAAAATTAAATAAATAAAAATTTAGAGCTCACAAAGGGCAAAATAATCAGTTTGGTGGCAGAACCTTTTAGATTTGCTACTAAGTGCAGCTCTTCTGAATCTTCTGTGGTTCTTTTAAAACATTTGGCCTATTGCCAGTGTTCAAGATGCCATTATAGTATGATTAGTTATCTAGTTATGTAAAACTCTTGATACTACAATGTCAATAGAGACACAATTTTGCATTTTTTAACAACTACATTTTCTTTTAAGTAACAGAGTAGATGAGTCCCAGTGTCTGTTTTTGTAATTTAGCATCACATGTATTGTCATCTGTGTCTGAATTGTTAGTTTGTATCCTGTTTGCTGTATCTGCATGGCATTATTTAGAATTATATCTTGTTTGTTGGTGTGAAGTTCTGTGTAAGAGTTTCCTGTGCCAGGCTGATAATAGCATTGTAGAGCCAATGTGTAGCATTGCTTTAGTATTCTGTAATTAATGTAGAAATAGAAGGCTCTATTATGAAGCAGAACAGCATTTGCAATTACCTCTTTATATTACCTCCCTGGGAAGAGTTCTGTCCTAATAAAATTCCAGTTTGGATTTAAAGAGGGAGCAGGCATCTGCGCATAGATTTTATTATTCCCTTTAGGCTCATTTTACCTCCTGGTACTGTGGGTTGGATGTGAACACCACGCACTCAAGCCACTAATCCAAGATAAGCATTATAATGAATTTTGTAGTTAGAGCTGTCAATGATTGACATGCAAGGCTCAGAGAAATAATGCTGCATGTTTTCAATGAGAAATGTACTGGAGTTGACTTAAAAATTGTATCACATAGTGTTGATTACAGTTTGTATATGGACCCCAACAGAGTAGCTCTGTTGAATAAGGAAAGGAAATGTAGTAATCTTGGCCCATGCTACACAGATGGTCTGTGAGTCACAAATACACAGGACCAGAAATCTGTCTAATAGAAATCTCTAGTCAGAAAATGAATCTCCATGTTTTCTTTTGTTTTCAAAGATGCCATTGCTTGAAGAAGAGGAAAGAAGCCTACCAGCAACTAAACCTTGGGACTCCAGTTGCAGTGACAGCGAGTTTCCAATCCCATAAATAAATAAATAAATAACTTCTTAAAATAACAGTAAGCCCATATGGGAAGGTAAAATAGAAAAAAAAGAAATTTTGTTTGTAGTTGGCTGACTTCTCTACTGAATCCGTATCTTACCCTCCAGCAGCTGTGAATGTTTTAATTTCAGTGAAGCAGCACATCTTTTTCTTTGAGAACTTGAGGCAGAACTTTTTTGATCAGCTCTTAAGCCTTTGAATTTTACCCAGTTGTTCACATGTTTTGTTCTTTTTTGAATTGAAAAGTAATTCTTTATGCTTTCTCTGGAAACAGGGTTGAAATCTGGGAACAATGTACTACAAAGATACCAAAAACGTACCTGGTACACCTCCAATAAACACTGGCTCCCTGTGGTCAATTGCCTTTGGATTTAGTGGCCCTACTACGTGGTTGACTTCAGAGTCTACATCCAGCTGCACCACATTTGCATCTCTAATAACTGAAAGGAGAAGGAACAGGTATCAGCAAGAAGTAGCACACGAGTTTTCTGTGACCAAGAGGAGTTGCCTGTTTGGTGTGAGTGGTTGATTTACTGCTTGCTAGATTGGGTGTGAGCCATCAGTGACAGTTTGAGGGTGGATTCTGGCATGGAGCAGGGCCTGTGGAAGATACACTGGGAGCAGGGGTGCTTTTGAGTGGGGCTCTTGATCAGTGGTGGCACTGTTCAGGCTCCAGGTTATGGGCATACAATGGTAGGTGCCTTAGAAATGCTGTCTGCCCAATCACTCCCAATTGGGGGTGTATTAGAATGCAGTGAGGCATCTCCCTTGCCTGTGTGCCTGGGTTTCCTTCAGAAGGGAACCAGAATGCCTGTGGAAAGGGTGCAAACTTAGATCTCTTCTGCAGTGACAGGGGAAGACATCAGCATTCAAAGTAGCTAGGGTTTAGAAGCACTTTTTGACTTTCAAAACCAGGAAAGAAGGGTGACTGTGTGCCACAGAGACAAAATCCTGACTGTAGACATCTCTGTATTGTGAGCAAAAGGTTCCCCACATCTGTCATGTTATTTGACTTTTAAGGGCAGCATATACTTATGCCTACTGCATTCTGTCAACTTATTTAACCTCTAATTGGGAAAGGAAGACTATAATCTGGTGTATAAGTCAGGAAAGGTAGCCAGCATTTCAGCTAGGTTGCTTTCTGTTCTTTGAATAAGGAGCTTCCATCTTTGTTCTTCCTGTCTTTGTAGGAACTTGTGCTTGTCCTTGCAGGAAGTTCTACAATTCTGTGTCTGAGGGATGAATAAGACTGTGTCTTTCACACAAACTTGGGTCTTGACAGGTGAAAAAGAAGAACTGAAAATACTTCTGCATTGCCAATGCTCTAGCCCATGGAGATGGATATCTGAGGAGGGGGAGATGGGCTCTTCTACCTTAATTAGGGAGTGACCCTAATTTTTTGTCACTGCAATCTGATCTTTTACTGACCTGCAATTCGATGCCACCTGCCATCGCAGAGACTCTGTTTCAGTGTCACTGAAGTTGAAAAATCCCGGATTCCATTATTCAGTTTTACAGTAACCTGAGGGAAAATAATGTAATCATCACTTTAAACCCCCTCCTTTTCTCTTTTTACCTTCTGTTGTAATAATGTTGTATTCCCCACTCAAAATCTGTCAAGTATCCAAGAGAAAGGAAAACATTATTTCATTAAATTCTTCAAAATAAAGTACCTCTAAAATCCTAATTTATTTTGTTTGGGTTTTTTCAGTTGTTCAGATTCAGTAATTCTGGGACATGCCTAATTATCTCAAGGAAGTGTTAAAAAAAAGATTTAAAAAATAAAAGCTAATTTCACTCATTTACTAGTACCTCTACTCTGTAATTTCCTGTGTGGTAAATTAGTGTTTAGAGGCATCAGATGATGTTTTGGAAACTTGCTAGCCACTTAATAAAGGAAAACAGTCATGAGAAACCCAAGTATAAACAAGCAGAAAAGATGTGAGAAAAGAATAGATAGCAAACTTAAGAATGACTTTTGAGTTACTTGTTCAAGCTTACCAATAAATCTCTGGCAGAGCTAGAAAGTGATCTTAATTCTGAATTTTGCACCTCTGCTTCAGTTAATGGATTAATATCTTTCTGCATGGAAATGTTCCAGCAGCAAAACAGTGTTGTGCCCCTGTTGTGGGGCATGGGATTCCTGGTGGTGATTGCCAGAGAACTCCATACTCGGAGTCCAAACACTCAGGCTTTTCAAATGTTGAAGTTGTCCCTGATTATGTTAACTCCAAGTGGACTGAAAATCACAAAATCGTAGAATGGTTTGGATTGGAAGGGACCTTAAAGATCATCTCATTCCAACTCCCTTGCTGTGGACAGGAGCACCTTTCATCAGACCAGGTTGCTCAGAGTCACATCCAACATGGTCTTCCAACATTTAATGGGATGGGGCAGGCACAGCTTTTCTGGGCAACCTGTTCCAGTGCCTCACCACCCTCACAGTAAACAATTTTCTCCTAATATCTAGTCTAAATCTACTCTCTTTCAGTTTGAAGCCATTCCCCCTTGTCCTGTCACTCATGCCCTTGTAAATAGTATCTTGCAAGGGAACAAACATTTAATTCTCAAGGGTCTCTGTTTTGATACTTTGGTAACCAAGACATACTAATTTTTTTTTTTCCAGAAGGGCACTAACAAACACAATTAAAATGATCCTCATGTTCTCTTTTATCCACCCTTGGACAAAAGGTATAGATTAAAGCAAATAAAGGATCACAGGAGAAAGTGACTCCTTAATAAATCACCCAGACAAGCTGTACTGATTGAGATGCATACCTTTAAAAAATGAATTAATGTTGCTGATCTAATTTGTCCAGCAAAACAGTTTTCACAAAACAGGTCTTTTGCAATGCATTCAAAGAGAGCAGATAGTTAGTGGTAAAGAAACACAGATCCTTGCTAGGAAGGTACTGGACTGCTGCAGTGACAAACAGGATGAATTTCCAGGATGAATTTTGTTTATGAATTGCATATGCATTATACAGACAGTGAGGTGTGAAGCAGTAAGTGAAGCAGCACCTTTTGTTCGACCAACTGATACCCAGTTGGGAAGCCCAGACAAATTATTGGCCATGCAGACCTTTGGTTAGAACTTTACATAAGAAGCACTATACTGGACCGGTTCTATACAGACTCAGCTTTTAAGTGTGGCATGATACACATCAGCACGTAATACACACAGTACTTAAGAATTTCTCTGTTAGTTCACCAAGGACTAGACATAGGGGTAAGAACTGGCTTCATCTGACCTAATCAGCTGTCAAAAGTTGGATGCCTAACTGAAGCACCTGTTCTCTCTAGAGCCAATATAGATAAATAACTTCTCTGAATAACAACACATTTAGTCACCTAATTAGACACCTGCTTTAGGATAGGATGAATCATTTTGTTAAACTGTCTACTCCGTTGCTCTGCTATAGGTTCCTGCTCCTGCAGGAGAGGTGAGAGTATTTCCTCAGGTGTTGCATTTCTAACTGAGGTACAGCCAGCCTCACAAATACCCTTCCACTTTGATTGACAGATAGTACATTGCAGTGAATGAAGAATATCCACACTGCTTAGTCTCTTGACTGTGCCCTGAGTTTCTCCTCTGCAAGAAAGACCAAAAAACTGCCAAGATTTCCCATGCTCTAAATCTTTGCTTACATTGTCCACTTAAAACTGAAATTTATTACTGTATGTGTGCAATGAGTAGCATAAAGAGATCCAGGTTTTATCAATGAACACAATTAAAAAAAAAAAAAGCAACAACTATATGGTGAGTTAATTTCAAACCTCTCTCTTTCATTTGTGGTCCAGAGCCTGTAGAAACCAGGCCAACAGACAATCAGAATTTTCCATTTCCCTCACTTTTTCCATCACACACATATCTGATAAAGAAAGAAGAGACTGAGTGTAACTCAGACTTATCTCTTAAGAAATTAGAAATAAAAATTTATTGACAGTTACCTTGCAACTATGATACATTTTTAATGTGTGGGTGAAAGAGCAGTGCTGAAAAGTCAGTGCTTTTGCTTCTTTTCAGCTGATAACAAAGTATTTATAGCTTGTGTCAGTAAAGTGATCTGATCTTGTCTCAGATGTTGTCTTTAGTATTTTAAAATAAATATTTGATTTGACTAATCAAAGCAGTTGTTATATTTAGGTGAGTAATAAATATTTAGGAGAGAAATAAGAATCAGTTAATGTCAAATTAGTAAGACAAAATCTGCATGTAGCCAAGCCCATGTGGGTGGAAGAGAAACCAGTCAAAGCAGTGGAGGAGATGTAACCCATTATACCTGTCCATTTCTCATGTGCATATTCAAGTACTCTCCATTCACGCTGTGACCATGCAGTAGGATTCCTGAGCTGCTTCGGGGACGTATTTCAAAAACAACTTCAAATTTCAGACCTAGACTGAAGGATTCATCTGTGAGGTAAAAAGAATAACAATCTTTTTGTACTGAGTTAGTGATGAAATTGGACATTTATTCAAAGTCAAAATAGAACATCACACCCCAGGTAGATTTTATTTGTTCTTAAAATGATTGAAATGTGAGATAGCATGGTGTGCTATCAATGATCCATTTCAGCTTTTGTTTTGATTGTGTTTGTTTGGTGTACTAATAAAGGTTTATTTACTTTTTAAATTATTTAAAAAACGTATTTTGTTTAAAATATTTCTTAGCAATGAAATGGACAGCAGAAAGTAAGTGATCTGTATTTTTTGGCAGTTTCTTATTGTGCAGTTTCCTAGGCACTCAGCAGTCATTAGTGAGTGAGTGGGAGTTCACTTGAGCTTTGATGACTCAGTAGGAGAAACTCCCTTTTTCAATCTGGTGACAGGCCAGGGAGCAAATTAGAAACACTTGTCTGATTCTTCTTGGTGCCGCCAGTGAATAAGGTTGTGCAGTTTCCTTTCTTGTTCAGATCAGAGCCTATGTGACCAAAGCACCCTCATAAAACTCTTCCTGGAACACAGCAGGCCTAAATGACAGAAAAGATGTGTTCTCTCATGCTGTTCTGTATCAAGACATGCAGAAAGCCTTTCTGCAGGATTTTTTAATTGCATGTTGTTTTATTAATTAAAAAAAATAAGGGATGACCATCTGATGGTGTACTTGGTCTTGGCCACGTTGACTTCTATGATAATTTTCAGCATATTATGGTCTGTTCCTTTGGTAAATTACTCTTATTTTTTGAAATACATGCATACAGATGTGTTTATGTAACAACTTGTTAAATTTCACGGTGACATTGTGACCTGTCAATATCATCTGCTTGCCACAATAGTGATCTGTTTCTGATAATCCTTACAGCTCACAGTGTCAGAAATTATCACACCCTTTAGTGAGAAATGCCGTTCTGAAGCACAGGGAATATTACAATCCTGTTTTGGGATGCATTTGTTTAAGAGTATATTACCAAGGACGACATATCCTCCTTCTGATGAAAAGTATGTTCCTGCTTCTGATGGGCCTTCAAAGCAAGGTGTTACACTAAAGGTCTGCGACGCTGAAGTAAGTGATCTTCCATTGAGCTGTAAGTTGCTGAGACAGCCACTAAAGCTGTAGACAGAGTTAATCTGAGGGGTAAAAAAACCCTTGATTAGTAAATAAACTCCTTGTGGAAGGAAGTAAATTCTGTTTTTATTTTTACTTGTTTATAAGCTGTAAGGCTGTGATTGGCTGGCGCTTAATTTTTTAACTAAAAAACAATTTCCAGAGAAGAGAAACAGGAAAAATGATTCTCATAGCCACTCATGTCTTTTTGATGACTTCAAGGTGATTCCAGCTTGTGTTGTTTCTCCTTGTTGAACTGTGAGGAACAAAGCACAGGACAATGGCAGTGCTATACATATACCTCATAGCCTCAAAGCAAGTTTCAGAGTATTTTGTTTATCTATCTTGTTAGGCACATAACATTAAAGATTACCTTGAAAGAGACTGTTATGTTCATTTTTGATTTAACACTCCTTTCCATATACTTCAGTACCAAGCTGTAGAACAGAATCCTGACGTCTAGGTACTCAAAACAGAGGTACTAAGACAACATTAAAATCTCTCCAAAACTCATTCTATATCTCAGACTTCAGGGTGAAATTGATCTCGCCTAACATTACTTATCTCACCTAATTGTGGATGTCACTAGGATTTCTTTGTTCCTTATGGACCACTGGTTTCCCATCTGCTGCTGCAGGGCTGTGGAAGCCTAACCCAGCCCAGGCTTGTGGGAGCTTTGCTCTAGACATGAACTGAGCCGTGTATTCCTCAGCAGGATGAGGGTCAAGATCTTAATAAGCTTTTGTCTGATCTCATCCCTACAAAGTCATCTTTTGTGTTAACTTTACATGGAGGCATGGGGTCAGTACATAGAAGTTTGCTTTACCTGGATGTTTTTTACAGCTTTTCCGGGAGCTACACCTCCAATATAGAGTGGTTCAGTGATTTGCCAAGTATTAGCATTCCCATCAAAAGATTCTTCTAGCACTCGGAGACCATCAATTATCAAGCGACCAATATTTTTGCCTCTAATAAATATCACCTAGGAAGGAAAGAAAAAAATGTGGAAGATTACTTTCATCTGTTAAGGGATCACTGCTGTGCCATGGAAGAAGGAGAGATATTTGAAGATAAAAGTGTGCGAACAATACTCTACAAGCCTGTTTTGTTAACTGCCAGTGTTCTTTGCTGGACAACACTCTTTTTTCATATTCATGTGAGAGCTAGATAGTAAAACTGCTTTTCTTACATTTTAGTGTGTAAGACGGAAGTAATCAAGGTGTCATAAGGTGTACTGAGATCTACCCATCTTTTATCTGCATATATGATTGATTGCTACCTATCACTGTTAGCATTTTCACAGTCTTCATTAGTTTTATGGTATGGATTCATCCAACCTGCTTTAAACACTTAAATGCCCAAGTTAGTAGTTTAGTAACTGTAGGCTTTCTCTGTAGTTAATGAGAAGAGAGAGATACCTACAGAGGGAAATTCACCTTGACTCCTAAAATTGTCTTTTTATTTTCATAGACTACTGAGGTAGCCTAAGACAGCTGTACTCTTTTCTTAGGCACTTCAAAAACATTTGCGGAACAAAATTGTTCTAGTCTTTCCTTTTCTAGCTCTCTTAACTCTTAACTGCCTTACTGTTTGGCTTGTTTCCTTCTTTTCTGTTCAGCTGTTAGTGTTAGGAATTGCTGAATTTTTATAACTGACTCACTTTCCCATCCCTAGTTAATGACTTGGTAAAATGCTGCATGGAAGATTTAAAAATATTGATAGAAGTTTCTCAACATATAGGTGTGTTTATGAATGCATGAATGAAAACCCCCTGAGCTGTCACATGAGCAGTGCCTTTACTGCAGCCTTGATAGCATGTGCTATCATAATGATTGCCTTCTTTACTTACATTGTGCCACAGACCATCATTGTATTTCTCTTGGCTCTTAATCCTTATCTTCTGATGACCAGCATTAAACATAAAAATGAGTCGGCCATGAGCAATGAAAAGGGCCATGAAGTTGGTCTCTTTTTGATCCGAAACGTAGAAAATCATTCCATGAGATGAGTGAGTTTTCAGGCTGATGGAGAACTGAGCTCTGGCACACAAAAACACAATATAACATTAAAGCAGATACATTTGATTTAAATCAAACATCAGGCAGAGGAAGACTGAGATTTTCCTTTCATCCAAAGAAATACTCTTCTTCTTTATGGAAGTGGTGCTTCTGAGAAATATTCTGTGATGGTTTTTTGAGCAGAAGTCAAAGCTGGAGAAGAAGCTTCCTGGCAAGGAACTTGTTTCCAAAAATTAAAATCTCTAGAGTGAATGAATTCAATGCAGACCACCAAAATCTGACAGGATATACACTACATTTCCCTTCATGTTAAACAGCAATGTTATCATAGCTTCATGTCCTACTGCACTGTGAAGATTCCTAACCATTACACTACTGACAAGATCCACTCATCATGTTACTGCTTCCATTCTGCACTAATGCCTCTTCTTCTTGGGTAAAGAGACTGATTATTGTGCACTGCTTGTATAGAACTAACATCCTCAAAAACTTCATATTAATAGGCAAGGACACACATTTTGTTAATATGCAATGCAGATGAAGACTCCACAAGATGGATGTAACTGGAAACACATTCTATGTATTTCTCTTACTCTACTGAAGCACTTTTAACAGCATGTTCTACACAAAATGTAGCCTAAGATATAAAGGAGAAAGCCAGGGCAACAGCAGAAATGCGTCCCTTTAAGGAAAAATTGAAATACAACTTTCTCCTCCCCAGCATATTTCATTTTTATTTCTAAAGTCTCTTTACCTCTGACTGAAGTCCTTTGGTACGTGATCAAATTCCTGCCGGCTGTTTGCTGTTCCTCCAAACTGGTAGGCATGTTCAGTTGCCTTGGGGTTCATGGGCAAGTGGCACTGAGGGTCTCTTTGCAAATTCACTTGATACAGTTTTTTGAGGCCAGATGAAGGCTGTGAAATCTTATCTTTATCTCTTCCCACCTTCATAGAAAGAGAACTATTAACCGGAATTTTTAGCTAATATTGGACATAATAAAATAACAGTATCATTTATATATGAACTAGTAATATATTATTTTCTTACATAAATACCAGGATTGTTTCCAAGTCAAATTTTCCTTGAACAGATCTACTATAAATGCTGATTTAGGACAGAACAAGGGATAAACAAAATACTCATGTAGCTAACATAATTAATTTTTTTTTTTGCAGTTTTCCTGATTAAATCTTTTTCTCTCTGCGTTTGGTGATATCAGCTATACTATAGGTATAAGAGGATATGCTTGGACTAGAAATTCTGCATGCTGGAGGAAGGTTTTTTTCCCCATTTATATTAATGTGTGTTAATTGTACTCAGTAGAGAGCCACATGGAAGTAGCTGAGAATAGAAGCAAGCTTATTGCCTTTAGAATACAGAAGAAATCAAAAAGGCTTGTTTCTGAAGTACTTTTTCCAAGAAGTCAGGTATTTTATTTTAGAGTTCTAGCAAAGAAGAATGATGCAACTTTAGGCCAGATAGACTGTGTCAGGGAAATAATTTGCAGTGATGGAATATATAAAGGATCAGGACCATTTCCTTCATATATGTGACATTGTCTTTATGCGTTTTAGGTCCATAATTTGGAGAATTTTGGAAAACTCCAGAGTGGTACTGGAGCAATTTTTATCAGACCTTTTTATTACGGTTTCCTTTGGCTTTTGACGAGTTTTTTCCTTTCTTATGGAGAAGAGCAACTGGAGGAGATTCAACAGGGCATCCATACAGAGATGCCTGAACTTTCTCAGAGTACTTCTGGAAATCTTCCACTTCAACCTCTTGATCCAACCTGTGTTTCAAAGAGGAGATGATAAGAACAGCTTTTTTTTTTTTTTTCCCCCCCCCGAGTGTTGGAATTATCTTAATAAAAATCTCAGAACTGTACATTTATAGATAAAATTGTATTTGAATGGGCTATTTTTCATTGTTGGATCAGGGATAAAAGTACAGACTGATCAGTCAATGTGTGGGTAATGAGGACAGCCTATACTACCTCTGCTGTATAAATGTTGGCATAAACAGAGCGTGTCAACCTGCAGCATCAAATTCAACTTTAAAATCTATATAAGAGCATTTTATAAAGCAATTAAGATCAGCACATTCTGACTATTTTCTCATGACCAAACTCCTAACTTCCCCAGCTTCTGTGAGATGCCTTAACATCATTTTATTTTAACGGCCGATCTGAAAGCTACATAATATAAATGTAAATTACAGCTATGCAAATTATTCATTGCACCAGCAGCATTAGCAGGTGCAGTACTGAAAACTTATTTCATCAAGTTATTCCCACCTTAACAATCTTAACCTAGCAGATCTGTGCCAACAGATTCAATGGCAAATAAGGTAAGAATCTTATTCACGCATGCTGTCTAGTCTCACAAAATGAGTCAGGAATTTTTATTGTGACAATAAATCACTTCTCATGAGCTACTATTCAAGTTGTCAGGCAGGGGCAGTGACTGCCTGTTAATGTGTTTGGGAGGATGTTACTCACCTAGTGAAGTAGGCGTTGCTTATGCAGCCAGTGAAGTTGGCTTGCTGCGTTCTGAGGGGAGAGCCACCAAAATAAAACTTCTTGATGCTATCTGGGCTTTTCCCTGCTCTGTCCTTTGCTGGGTTCTTCTTGCTCTGTTTCTTGTCATCGACAGTCAGCTCATACCTGCAAAGGCAAAGCATCCATGTTGCAGGCTTGCTTTGGGAACATCAGTGCCAGTGATCACACTGACAGCACATTACATGCACCCAAAACGCTCCATGCAGTGCGCACATCACTGAATGGCAGTGCTCAAAGGCATCACAGGACCTTCTTGCTTTCAGCTGTGCAACAAGTAGCAGTACAATAAACAGTTGGTAAAGTTGTATATATTGGCCCATGGATTTAATATTACTCTGCAGTTAATTATGAAGTCCAAAATTGTGCAGTGAAGAAAGATAAACTGAGGGATTGCTGATGGAGGGATGGGGCCACCATTTGGGTAAAATAAGATCCAAGCTAATCTTTCTTGTTTGTGCCCCTATCCCTTTTTCCTTCTCTTTCATCACAGTGCATTGGTGTTTGAGCTTATACAACACTTTTTACCTAATCTGGTTTTGCAACCCATTAATTGTTGCAGAAGTCATGAATGATTATCTGGCTTCAATAAGAAACTGAGTGTACTAAAGCATCAGACACTTGTTTTGTTTGGCAAAATCAGGGAAACATGACAATCCCCAAGGTTATTCCAAGGTAACTTTTCACACCTTCAGCTTTTCAGACTGTGATTCTTGGATGTCAGAAGTCATAGGTACAAACCTTCATTTCCATTAGAAAAGTAAGAATGATCTGCTTATATCTCATAGGCAAGATTCTTAAAGAAAGTTGCTTTGATTACGTGACCTTCTAAAAAATATTCAAACATATAAACAATAGTAAAACATTCCAATAAACCAAAGCTTTCAAGTTTTTCAAGGAGCACAGAGAGAGACTTATTCCCTACTGCTGTATTTAGTCTTACATTTGTGGCTGCCAGTGCTAAAAATATTTTTAACATGTTCCACTGTGTATATCCCAAATGAACGCTTTATGTGAAGATGCCTCAATTACTTTAGGGTCAACTGGGAATTGTTTTAACAAATTAGAAGAATCAATCCTGTTAAAAAATGAATCTCATGCTAGCCTTAAATGTTATTAAACTGCATTCTTACCTAGGGACAAAAAAGGACTAAGGTTTCAGAAAAACTATTATTTTCACTTTATTAAAAGTTCCCATCATATTGTGCTCAGGCCAAGCTGGCCAGATTTCAATCACATTTAAAAATCAGTCACTTAAAAAAAGCCCCTCTCAAGTGTCACTTTGAAAGTGAGTGTTAGCTGATAATGTGCTTTACAAGAAACATTTCTATACTAAAGGTAGGGAATAAAAGATGCTGGACAGCTTTACCTTTCTGGGGTGACAGAAGTAATGATGAAATGGGTTTTTCCATCATTGTAATTTCGGTCTGGTGACTGAATTTTGGTTCCACTTGCATTTAAAACCACAGCACCTCTCTCCATAGAGATGGATAACACATCTGACTGAAATATACAAAAATAGCATCTTCATAAGCAAGTATTATACAGAAAAATGAACAGTTCTGTGCATCTTCCTGTTGTATTTTTCCTTCTGTCTGTTTTCCACATTTGTACTTAATTAGCAAAAGTATATACTCCGAGAAGCAAAATGAGAGATGGTATCATTAGAATTTATATTCTTGCCATTTTTAAAGCCTGAATTCTGGGAATTCTGCTGCTGATTGTGTCTCACGTATCTGTCACAAGAGCTCCTTCCATGTAGCACAAATGTATGATGTTTACATTTCATTTGTGTTTCTGGTATCCTGGTGGTGCATTGAGCAGCTGTTAAGACCAAGGCGTTTTTTACTTTTTCTAGTTCCCTCTGATCAGACCCTTTCAATCACTCACAATTATCTCAGAGATAAGATGTGCTATCTGGGTCAGGCACACGGGATCACTGTGCCACTAGCAGGAGTACTCTCAGTTCCATTAGAGCAAGCACAGCTGCTGTGCACTGGTAGGAATAATTCCTGTCTCCTTCTGCCAAGTGCTAAACAGTTCAGCTTCCGTTTGTTAAGTAGGGCACTTGGCACCTCACAGGATTAGAGCTTTTGAGTTAAAACCTGAAGTGGTGTGTGTGTGTGAGGCCTCATTTATGCAAACGACGTGGGGCACTGACACGGTTACTGATTTCAATTTTAGGTAGTACTCCAGGCTGCAACACGAGAGAGTTTAGAAGTGGTTATCGGTGTCACGCAGCCTTCTCTGCTGCACTGCTGATGATATTCTGCAAGCATAGCAGAACAGACATTTGGGGGTGGTTGCAAATGTTCTGTCATCTGAGCTCATGCTTGCTGCAGATGTCAGTCTGAGCCTGCAGGATCTTGGGATCCCTTTGTCTCACAAAACATTTTGTGAGTGTGAATCTGTATTTCTGCCCGTGTCACACTTCTAAGGGGATATTGAGAGCAGCCTGGCTTCCCATAGCTGCAAGGAGCCGTTCTCAAGTGAAGCTTTTCCCAGTCACACGTGGAGGTCTGAGTGCCATCTGGGAATATAGGCAGCTTTCTGACTGATTTTTGTCAGCTCAGCAATGCTCAAAATACCATGTCACCAATTCAAACAAACTTTGCTTCTCGGTGATTGTCTGGATGGCAAATGTCAGGTCCTTAATATTATTTGTACTTTGGTAGCACCTGCAGGTCTAAATAGGGATTGCAGTGCTGCTGAGTACAGCAAGACTGTGCATTTCTGCCCCAGGGGACTTCAGCGAGCACAAAGGATGCATATTAATTCTGGGCATATGATCCAGTTCTCTTCTCAGCATCAAAATAATATCAGAGCACTGCTGGTTTTCATCTGTAGATCAAATGCAAACTGTAAAAACGAAGTCACCAGTGAATGCTTCTGCACTGCAGACGGCTTTCTCTATCATGAAACCATAAAGTGAAAAATTGTATTATTCTCCTAGTAATCTCCTGGGAAAAATGCAAAGGTAAAATAAAACAAACTGTAAAAAAATAGATACTTACTCCTTCAGAATAGTAAAACAACAGCCCGCTGGGCTGCAATGTCCGGAAATTAAAGCCTCCTTCGAATTCAGTAAAGAGGGATGCTTTTTGGCTTGATGCAATGAAGCTCTCTCCATTGAAATATGCATTGCGGGACATCTGTGTATTAAATAAAACAAAATTACAAGTAAATCTTAGAAAACATTCCAATAATACAAAGAATGAGGCTATTTTTTTTTTTCTTACAGTTGCAGCCAGTTCAGTTCTAAAAAACCTTTGATTTTCCCTGCATATCTTAACCTAATTTATATAGGCTTTCCCTCACATCATGGAAAAAACTTGAAAAAGTGTAGCAATTTTAGACTAAGTCAGATTATTCTCAGCTTCCTGGGATCTTGGCCTCATCCTAAGTCTGCTGATGTTAGTGAGCATGAAAAGTAGAAGCAGAGGGGCTCACACCCCGGTCTGAGCTGTGTGGCACTGAGTCACAGTTCCAACACATGATAGATGACTTTGTGTGCTGTGCTGGGTACTGGGGTAGAGGGTGTTGGACATGGTGGCCTCTAACCCTTTGAGTCTCAGGAGCAAAACTAGGTCCAAGGTAGAACAAATTGCAGATAGCTTCCTTGTTGACACAGGGTGAAATTGTAGTGATGAGTTCTACAAGTGATCCTTCTTCTTCACAGGTTTGCAGCATGGCTTTTGATAGGCATGGCCACAGGATGAAGACCCCAAACACAGTCTGTACTTGCCAGCCTTGCATTGTAATGGAAAAATGCTGAAGGATGGAAGAGACCAGAAGCTAAATGGCAATTTTGTCAGAGCTAATGCTGGTGCAGTTGGTGTGTGTGTCACAGAGGAAGATCTGGTCTGGCTTAAGGGGAGAACTCATTTGAACAGTGAATATTTTGCTGTCTTTTCCATTTCACATGTCTATACTCGGGCGCATGTAAGGATGATTCTCCTTGTATCTTTAAGAAAAAACAAATTACATTGGAGTATTTCCATTCAGAATACAGCACAAAATTTATTTCAGATCCAGCTTTCACACTGCAATTTCACATATGAGAAGAATTTTAAGTGAAACACCTTGTGCTATAGTTCAGAATGAAAATTGAGTACTATGTCAGCAGACTTAACAGACACACACAAACCTCCACCTCTGCTAGCTGCTGAGTGCATGGTCATTTCCTTGGTGGAAGACTGTCATTCCATGATTTGGAGTAAAACTCAAGCTGCCAGCTATTTCCATTGTCAAAATTTGCTGTTTGGTCACAAATGGTGTTATGCTTACCAGTGAATCCTCTGGGCACCCATAGCTGATTCCCAGCGTTCCTGGTTCTTCCAACAGGTTGAAATCCTTCTTTTGGAACTGGAAACCCTTCATGCAGCCTTTAAAGCCGACACTTCCAGCCAGATGTGAACTAATGCTGTTGGACAACAATGCCAAACAAGCTGCAGTTAGATACCACTTGCCTTTCTGAACAGGTTTTTGTTGCCAAGGTGTTCTAAAAGAGCTGTAAGAACTTCAGTCATTAGCCTTACTAGTTCCCAATTCTTGCATCTTTATATAAAACAACTAATGAGCCACATTCTATGATTTGAAAAGTCAAGATGCACCAGCTGGAGTAAATATTATGTATTTATAACGACTTACAGTGAAAATAAAGGGATTTTTATATCTATTTTTTAAGCTTTGAAGATAAGTTCTGATTTGGGTTTCCTATCTTGCTTTTACTAGCAAGCTCCATTCTTGGCTTTGCAAGCAAATGAATCTGTATTTCTTAATAAAAATACTAACAGAGGTCAGGGAAGTAAGAGTAAATTCCACTTGCTGATGTGTGGGTTTACATAATTTTAAATGAGACCAGTGGGTGGGCTTCCAGGATTCTTTTTATGTCAGGTTTGAGGTAGATAGCACAGCAGTGTATCCCAACGGCTACTTCTCATTACTCTCAGTTTTTCAACTCCACATCTTACCAAGATACCACAACATTACAGCACAGGGTGAATATAATTGAATGTATCCTCACAATTCTCAAGGTGCATTAAGGAGTAATTTGTGTAAAATCAGAGAGTCTGCAACAGGGGCAAGGAAGTTACATGGGAGCTACTGGGTACCAGTCCAGGAGATAACTAGGGAAAAAATACACCGAAGGAGTGAATGTGAAATCCAGAGTTTTGACCTGGCTACATGGAAACAGTCTATGTTCTTTAAGCAAGATGTCCTTTAGCAGTGGGACTCTCTTCACCTCATGTCACTGATACTGTTGGCATCTGCTTCCTGCACTGGTTGTCTATGAGTTATCTCACTGTAAGGCAGGCATGGGAAGGAAACGTGGCAGATGAATCAAGATCTGGAAATGCCTGTATTGTTGCATTGGCAAAACAGACCATCAGGTGAAGTAGTGCAGATGTACATGACTGAAATAAGGTGAGAGGAGTGCTGTAGGGGCTTAATTTGCTCTTCAGTGAAATCAGCAGGAAGGCAAAATCAACAGGAAGGCCCCTGCCATCCTTATTGGGATTTGGACCAAAGTGTAGGGTATCAATCAACCAGTATAATCTCTACTCTGATTGACCATGAGGATGACTGGATGTGACAAATATGCCTTTCTGTTAAATGCCACAACCTTTTCTAGCAACAGGCTATAGAAGAAAGGCTTTCTCCTAAAGAAAGGTCTCTGAGTTCATTTCTAACTCAGTTAAGAATGATGCAACTATAGGCCAGATAGATTGTGTCAGGGAAATAATTTGCAGTGATGGAATATATAAAGGAACAGGACTGTTTCCTTCATATATGTGGCATTGTCTTTATGCATTTTAGGTCCATAATTTGGAGAAGTTTGGAAAACTCCAGAGTGGTACTGGAGCAATTTTTATCAGACCTTTTTATTACGGTTTCCTTTGGCTTTTGACGAGTTTTTTCCTTTCTTATGGAGAAGAGCAACTGGAGGAGATTCAACAGGGCATCCATACAAACTTATGTTAACTCAGTTAACTTAACTCAGTTAAGTTGCCAGTGTTCCTACTTACCCTTAGCTTTCTGCTTTATGCAGTGACCAAGGTGGGAGAAAAATAGTGTATAGTTGTATTTCCAGATTCATTTATTTGGAGGAAAAAGGCAAGTGACAGAGAAAAGTGCGTTTGAAGTGAGTGAAAATATGCTGCTTTAGAAGAATATTGGACTACTCTAAGACTAGAGCTAGTTTCCCCATGCTGCTGCTGCCCTGCAAAGTCCATTAAATATGAGTCTGTCTGCAAAGAGGAAGCATAGATATCAGTAGTAGGTAGTAGCTGTAGTACATCATCAGTAGGATACTTATTCTCCTGATAAAGATGGAACAGTGCCACAGCATTTGGCCCATAGTTTTTTGCTGTCTGCTCTTGTCAAGAGAATGAAAGCTGAGTAAAATACCATACACAAAGTTGCAGCTCTGCTTAAATAATTTCTGTATATATTTTTCAACATTATAATTGATAATATTTTTACAATGCCTATGGTCTTTTTGTTCTGATACAGCTTGTTAATTGAGATGTTATTTCTCCTGCTTTGACAGTACCTTGCAGGTGTTTTTCAGAATAACCACAATCTGCTCAGAAAACTGCAGGCATAATTCATGTGATTCATCTTTTATCCTACATTTGTGAGCAAGTCTCATCTGCCATTGAGCTGCTCAATTGCCTAGATTTTTAGGTCCTTCTGGGCTTTTTCAGTGTTCTTTAGGCTTGGTTAATGAAAGTAATTTTCACCATCCTCCTGTACTTTCTTTCTAGATCATTAATGTATTTAATACTAACCCTGAAAGAGATCCTTTGAGCATGTGCTTTAGACTTTTTATACTGCAAAAATTGAAAAGTTACTTCTATGTCCTATTTTCTCTTTCCCAGCTGCTTTCTAATCCACTGCAGCCTTTTCTCTCTCCACTCCACTAGCTTTCTAAATAGCTCCTTATGACAGACCTTTGTAAAGAACTATTTGAAAGGACAGATAAATTATACACTCTGTTTCTCCCTTGCCCACCACTTTGCTTGCATGTTCAAATAATTACATGGGATTGAAAGGCATCGTTTTTCTTTACATGAAGTTTGTCCCTATCTTAAAAGCTTAAAGAATAAGTATTTTGTATCTCAGCTATCATTTATCATTTTAACAGTTTCTTCTGACAACAAAATAAAGCATGAAATTTCAGGAGAGTTATCACTAAGTCCTAGAAACTATTGCACAGCATTTGCTTTTTTTTGGCTTATTTTTTTTTCACATGGACAGTATTCCTGTTAGCAGTTGTGACACTTGAAAGAGCAGCTGGAGCCTTTCTGAAAATTCTGGCTATGCTGTGTGACCCTGGGAATGAATACTGCCTATCAGAAGAGCATACTCTTCTTCAAGCAGCCAGTCTGCTCTTAGAGCATGACCCTGGGGTCTGGCAGATTCCTACAGCAGGAAATGGGAGTTACACAGCCTACCAAGATTCAGCTTGGCTTCTGTCAAATGGTACAATGGGAAAATGAAACTTTTTCTTTCCTTCCCACAGCTACACAGAGCTAGATGACTTGGATCCAAAGAGAACCTGAGATGAATCAGAACTGAAATTCTTAGTGGGAAAAAGATTTTTTTTAGATTTGAAAATGCAGTTGGTAGAGGGTCTTGGTCACTTTTTGCAGAGCAAGAAGCAATAGCAATTTTATACATTAACATGTTCTTTGAAAATGCCTTTCTGTTTTAAGAACACAACTGTTTCTGTTACCCTTACTAAAACCAGGCCAGTTTCAGTAGAATTTAACTGTGCTGGGTCAAGCCTAATCTTCAATACTTAAGAGCTCTGAGAGACACTTAGAAGAGAAGAGTCTAAAGGGTTGTTTTATATAAGATTGATGCCAAAGAAATTGTTTTATTGTTACCCCTTAAGGACAGGCCATACAACTTAACTTACATATGGTGATTAATTGAAAATAGTGACTGAATACCAGTTGTAAACCAACCTAGAGTGCAAGATCTCAGCAGGCGCTCCTCCAATGTAAATATCTGTGAATGGCATTGCTGTTCTTTCATTGTCCACACTTTTTATATGTCTTCTGTCTACTACCAAGATCATCTTCTTGGAATTGTGATATATAATAGAAATCTGAAAAGAAAAGCATGTGCTTAAAAATGTCATCTTTTGTAAGCTGCTGTGGTGATCTTGCAAAATTGACTGCATCTTTATATCCTTTTGTTTGAAAGTTCCTCCCATTTATCAGAGAAGTTATTTGTAAATTGGGAGAGGCTGACAATGATTACCAGTAGGAAGCTTGTTTCAATGTCAGTTTTTCTCCAATGACTGAATCCTCAGGATATTTAAATTATGAATAAAGCAAATGAAAGTACTCATGTCGAATTCTGCACTGTGGCAAACAGATAAGCTCCATAAACTTCAGAATGCTTTCTTGATTTATCCAAGAAGTTAGGGCATACTTCTTAAAAAACTTATTTCATTGTCAAAGCATAAAAAGCTTAATTACTTGCTGCTTAAACATGAACAGAACTATGGCTGTAGTTTTGGTCATGAATCAGACTTTGAATTTACATCAAGTAAAAGACAGGAGAAGCAACTCACTAAGGGGATTTGATTCTGTCACAGTTACATTGGCTTAAGGCAAATTCCCTGAAACCAATTACAAGTAAATATTTTACATCTGCCAAATTCCATAAAATACTGTGCATACAGAGAAGGTTGCTACCAAATCAACTCTCTTTTCAAATTAAATGGGAAATGCCATAATTCTTGTAATGCAATGCATAACAACTAAGATGGTCAAGTTAACATAATGACATGCATTTATTTGAGGGAAGTTTTATTTGAAAGTGAGTTGTCCTTGCTATAATTTAATTTTGAATTAATAAAAATTTTTCTCCCATGTGAATGGTCCTGTCCTTGGCTAGTAATACACACAATCTGTCAAACACTAATTTATGAGGAGGCAGGGAGAGCCTTCCGTTTCCTCTGCTTGGTGCTGGTGGGACATGCATGCACTCTGCCCTTCTGCCTGTTCTATCATATCACCACCTGCACCCTCATCCTTTTGCTTCTTTCATGGGTGTTAGAGCAATTCCTGCTTCTTTGGAGCTTCTGGGATAGTTGGTCAAGTGGCTGTGATAGTAACCACATCTATACCTCATGAAATTTAGCATCGTTAATCTGAGCCTTCCTCATGGAGTCCTCGAGAAGCACGGGGCCATTGCGGAAACCAAAGTCGTAGCGGAGGTACAAGAAACCATTGTGCATCTCTAGGCTGAAGAACATGCTCTGTATAAAGCAAAACAGCAGTCAGAAAAGGACTATGTGGCAGCAATTAAAAAAAATTAATGAAAAGCGTTATGAGACTGACGTTGGGAAAAACATGCTGGAAAATAAATTTTTATTTGCAAAATTATAACACAGTTCCTATATTTTTATATTTATAATATATATGTATATATGCACATGCACACATAATTGTTTTATAAGTGGCACTTTTTGGAAGACTTGGTGAACTGTTTCCCTATAGAAATAGTTTTCGGTAGCTCAGTGATGACACTATTCCTTACCAGCAGGGTATTCTTGCTACAAACACATCTATTCACTGTTAAAATAATACCACATGCCCTAAATGAAAGATATTATACTGGTAAAAGCAATATTGAGCTAAAGTGGCCATATCTGCATTAGCAGCTTCTATCACTCTTTCTGTAATCACTCAGGATTTTGTCTTTGCACAGCCCTGATCAGCACTGAAGTATTCACTGAAAGGTGAGCAATAGCTAGAGTGTATTTACTATGTGTTTGGTTTCTAGAACTCCTGACTGTTCCTACTTTATGATTCAGTTTCTGTTCTGTGGCTGGGTGACCTGAACTTTATAAACAGGACCTGTACTTTAGAAAATCTTTAAGGAGTACTTGAAATGAAGATCTGCACCCTAGAATTACTCTTGTTCCAAAACTGAACATAAAGAAACAGAAAGAACAGTTTACAGCAAATGTGCATCTGGGTTAATGCTTTCAATGCTAACGTTTGTCTTCTCTTCCAGTGTTCGTGCCTAATGGAAACATGGGAACAATAATTCTCAAAACACTACTGCAGGCCAAGAGCTGATGTCTTTGACATAAATGAGCCCACCTTCAGGAGTCACTACTTAAAGAAGAGTAGGTTGTGATCTAGCACTTTTAAATGAAACCACAGCTTGGGTTTGTTCTGAACAGCTTAAACTTGAAAATGAAACAAGGATTACATTCAGAATATTTATGAGCTGTCTTTGCAGAATGGAATAGTAGACCAGCTTACATGG
The DNA here is from genome assembly GCA_013399225.1 of Rhipidura dahli. Lineage (NCBI taxonomy): Eukaryota > Metazoa > Chordata > Aves > Passeriformes > Rhipiduridae > Rhipidura > Rhipidura dahli. The sequence continues at coordinate 241,141 of VXAC01008834.1, forward strand.
ACTTTCTAAAAGTGCTTGTGAGCAGGCATGGGCTCCCACTGCTGATATCCAACCCAACTGCAGTTTCCACCGACAAACACGAAGTGCATACATCTCCAAGAAACCTCTAGGTGCTTTTGCTTGGAAGAAAAATAAGTGCTTTGCAATAAGGCTCTTCAACTTTTAACAGCAGCTGCTTAGTCAAAACCTCCTAAGAATGAAGGTTAGCAGTTGCATTCTATGCTGAAGGGCAAATTGCTTCCCACAACCCTCCTATGGAAGTCATTCTAAAGGCAAACAGTACAGAGTAGCTCTTCTAATAAGAGTGGATTTTTTTTTTCTCCTCAATGCTTAAAGCAGTGTTACATGTAGGTGTCTAGGCAAATGCCTGTCTGTGGACTACATCTGCACAGAAAAATATATTCTGTGGCTTTACTAGGGTCTAATCCACACAGGACTTGGGACATTGATGTGGAAATGCCCAAAGACCAAAAAAAAAAAACCACACCCATGTTTGTCTTTGAAGGCTATTTTCATGTCTTCAAACTCTTACAGAGATTCCATCACGCTCACACTCCAGAAAAGCTCCTGACATTTGGAGCAAGCCTTTTTATTTGGACTGCTTTCTGTTTTCAGTAACTTAAATATTTAACTCTAGTACACCCTTAGGCACAGTTATAAAGTAGCAGCTAGCACAAAGTGGCTGCTTTTTGGGAGTTACTTCACAGAAATTTCCTATAGCTTTGATTGTGCATTTACATTTAAATAAATGTACAACAGCTGGGCTTAACTGGAGTCTCTCTTGAAGTATCATCACAAGGATATGACCAGTTTGAAGTTTTGACTGTCTCTGGACAAAAGCAGAGTCCAACTCAGGGCCCTAACTTCCTGAGGCTTTGCAGAGCAAGTTCCAGTTCCCTCCTAATGTATACATCCACCAGACAAACACGAAGTATTTTCTCTTTCCAGAAGTTAAATGTGAGGACATAAGCATTTTGGATTTTGCAAGATATTCCAAGTACTGGGGAACTTGTGGTGCTAATGGATAAAAGGCACCAGCAGAACTTGGTACTCACCCCATTAATCATCAGCAGGATCAATCCGTTGTCTGTAGGTGTTCGAACTTCAATGTCAAATCGAGTCACCTGGCTGAACTTTCCCCTTCTCTCAATGTTTCTGGCCAAGGCATAGCCAGAACCATCAAAGAAATAGCTCACAGCCCGGCTCTGAGTGAAAGCCAGCTTATCTCTGTGGAAAAACAAGCAGAGAAGGATTAGTTGGCATGTATCCATTTTAATTTAGGAGAACTTAAAGGCCTTTTTACATACTTTATTGAAATAATTGTTCTGAACTTCTGCATGGCAGCAGTGAGACTGATGACTTTCTTTCAGTTTTTTTCTGGGATTTTTTTTTCCTGTTAAGTAGTGTGTAGCTTTGAAGGTGCATCTAACTCCTCCATCATTACATCACGCTTTTATCCTGCGCTATGTGTAGAGGTACTGGAAAATTCTTTCCTCATCCTTGTAAAGTGACAGGCCCACAGCACTTCCTTGTTACAAGGATACACAGATATTTCTATTAAGAGCTTGCCCAGTTTGTGCAGAAATCAACAAATTTTATACAAATATATATATATATATAAATATATAAAACTTGCCGATGCAATTAGGAGCTAAAAGCGACCAAGTTCCTTCTAGGAAAACACAATACCACCTTCACATTTTTAATCTAAAGCAGGAATGAGCCATTAGGGCTGGCACTTGTAACAAACGGGAGCGGCAGAGTGAGGATGGGCCTGTCCCCTACCTGGCACAAGGTGGCGATGTGGTGGTGTCGATGTTATAGACGCGCTTGAAGTTGTACAGGCTGATCACATCATCGTTCAGGGTAGCCAGTTCCAGGCAGCCGATGAAGCCAGGCAGGTTTAGGCTAGGAGGGAGCTGCGCAGAGGACAAAGAAGAGTAAAAGGAGAAGCCACTCTTTAGTTAGGTATTCTGAGAGCATTTGTGCCTGGGATCAGTTTTGTCCCTGTGCAATTCTTATTTTCATAAAAATAGGTTGATGCTACTGTGAATAGTCTTCGAAGTCCTTACCATGATATGGCCTTTGGGCTGTAAGTGAAAAGGGAGCATGTCAATTTGTCTCCCAGAGAGAAAATTAGGCCAGGTGGGGCAACTGCAAACAAAAACTTCTTTTGTACTTTTGACTATGTGAGGGAGCATGCTTGGAAACAGGGAAAAAGACTAAGATTTGACTAGTAACAGCTTACTGAATGCATATCTCTCAGTAGATATTTCATATCTAATGTATAGATATCCTTCACAGCCAGAAAAATAACTTCATACCATAATTAAAGAGAGAGAAATGAGAGAGCTCTTTAAACCCAGGAGACTGGGATTCAAAATCTGTGCCAGTGGGTAATCCTCAGAAGGTATTATTTTGAACAGTTAGCAGGGTATAGAAACTTCTTCTTTTAACAAAGGTCACTGCAAAAGGAATTTAAATAGTCACTCTGGTGAGGGGAAAGATACAAAAGAATAAAGCTGATAGACCCAGACCATTCTTTTTATATTAAAATATTCTGTGCTGTGGAACAGGTGTGATAATAATAACACCTCTTGTAGTTCAGAGATGGATCACTGTGAGTAGCTTTTCTTCATCTTCTCATTATTTTAATTTTCTTATGATATAGTAGTAATGGTAATACAGCAATGCAGAATATAAGTAGCTGAAAAAGAAAATTACATTCTTATCTGCAGCACAGATATATTTGGTAAATGATCCTGTTTTCTTTTTTTCCTTTATTTCTTCTACTATTCTTTTAAATTATGTTAAGCATGAGAATTCTAGTGATTAAATGCTGCATTTCATACTTGCAAAGTATGTAACAGGGAAGCAAAAAGCTTTTGACAAGTCAGACTCCACATTAATAAATGAAAATGTGAGGTGTTCTTTTCTAAGGGGGAAAGGGTGCATATACTTATCGAATAATACCATGAAATATTTTCTTCCTATATATCTTTCCATTTTCCTTCCCTCTCCTATTTTCTTTTTCCTCTGCTCTGCTCTGGAACAAACCTGGAGAGTTCATTTGCGGGATGATGGTTTGTGTGTGTGTGTATGTGTGTGTGTGTGCAACTGTTATTCAGTCTTCAGCCCTATTCCAAGGCAGTTTGCACCCAGGGCTCAGTAATCTAAAATTCAGACTGTGGCATATCTCTAGTAGTCACAAAAATACAAAGCTCAGGAATGTGTAAGTGTATTGAGTTACTCTTACTTTATTTTTATGTTTTTAGGAGAGCTGCTTGTGCATCAGTATTTGGATCTTTTCAGCACCTGCTACAGTTAGCTTAAAGTATTTAGCATACTCTAAAGTCTTTTTAGGTATGTTGTTATTCAGCCACGCAATTTTCACAGCCAAGATCAATTTTTAAATCCCAAAAGAGGAACTGGTATGCTCACAGAAGCAGGTAAGTGAGGTGCTAATTCATGCTGACTTTTAGGATGTAGACTGAAGCAACTGTCTCACACAGGTCTTCAGACATATTTTGCATAAGCAACTTTTCATATTGTTATTAGGGTGGATTCAAACCAGTGATAATTTAAATTCAAACCAATGACTGTGTTGCTAGTTTCTCATAAGATCCTAAAATTAACTTTTCATTTTTATGACAGTTATAAAAGAGAAATTTTAAGTACCAAGACCCCATTAGCAATGAAAAACACTGGTAGCCTGCCAGCTTTGTTAAGTTGGACTAAAAGGCCTTTGCTTATGCATGCTGCTTAACAGCTAGCAAGGCTTCCTTTTGTTACTTTCCATGAAACTTGAACAGCAGCTCACAGAAACCTGATCATCTTCCTGCATGACAAAATGTGCTTGGGAAAACTTCTTCTCCATGGCTAAAAGATGGAGTCCTAAGATGATAAATGACTAAATAAGGACTTCATCTACCATTTCTATGATTAAATGGAAGCCCAGCAAGATTAGTTTGCACTATTTAGTTTTGAGTAGAGAATATTTATCTGACCAACCTTGAAGTCTGGAGGCACTCCACCAACATAGAAAACAGCATTTGCAGGTTCCAAATTAAGAAGGGAGCCAGGACCAAGGACCTCGCCCTTTTTGATGAATTTTTCTTCAGCTGTGCTGCTAAGGCTGGGCACGGTTAAAAACATTTTGCCGTGTCTTCCGATCCTGCAGAAGAGAATTGTAAAAGAAGACAATTTAATGTTGGCTAGACTTACAAAAGAACAAGCAAGCCTCCAACTCCAGGTAGGGTTTTTATTTCCTTTCTTGAAGACTAATAATCAGGAGGAAAAAAAAAGGAGGGACCACAGACAGCATCCCTTCCTCCTTCTGGCCCCTTGTGTCTTGGTTCTTCAAAAGAACAGAATTTCCATTTATTTCAGCAGGAGTAGAACCAGGCACTGAAAATTCCTGATGGGCAATTCCGACACAGCCTTTTCTGCTTGATTTTTCCTATTAACTGTTTAATTTTGGGGAGATACATGATATGACTTTACCTCTCAATTTTGATGATGCTGAAGTAGGAAGGCCAGGTGCTGACTGGCTTGGCATCCAGAGGTATCTCCACATCTTGGTCCCCCAGATTATAAATGTACACAAGGTTGTCATTTTTAATTGCAAGACCAATGTAATGTTTTGCCTAAAAGACAAACAGAGAGACACGTTGGAGATACAACATTGAAAGAGATTTAATGCAGAACATTAGTAAAGTGAGCTTTGATAAACTGAATGACACCTTTAAATATTATTAAAAGCTGTTTAAATAGAAGCAAAAAACATAATTCTCTAACTGGTTGCTTTTACCACATAAAACAGTACAGAAAAAAAGTTCCTGATATTTTACTTTATATCCATTTTGACTGAGGTAAATTCAAGGTCATGAGATCTCTGCTGACCATGAATTAGTCATGTTCAATGGGAAGCTGTTCATCACCGTTTAGTGTGCAGTGCCATATGCAGGAAATAGTCTAAAGCCTAGGTATTTTGCTGCAATTAAATATTCTGCCAGGAGGCATTTCCTTTGATTTATATTCAGTTGATATTCTTTTTAGAAAAGCTTAAAAATGAAAGCCTGCCTCTTTAGTAATAGAGTAATAGATTGCCAGGATGATACCTGGCTTGTGAGCTGTGATTTTTTTCTTTTCAGAGCCACAGTTTAAAGAACAGTTATTTCAAAGTAGTGATCAACAGAGTGTACAACAGCAGCACAAACCACAGATAAAAAAGCCTGCTTATCTTGTGGGCCTATGACCTTAGAGATTTGGAATTGACACTGTCAACAGCATAAACTGATTAAAGCATATCTCACAGAAGCCAGGCAGGTGACATTAACTGCTTCAGAGAGCCTTGGTACTGGCAGAGGAGATAACAAGTGTGGCTTGCAGCAGTGACAATCAAAGCAGTACACTCCAGGCACTCCAATTTGATTTTTAGAGAGAATTCCTCACTGTTTGGGGTGACAAGTCTCAAGGACAGGGGTCTCAGGAACCCTTGCTCTTTGCTTGTTACAAACTCAGAGATGGTCATATAGTAGACACCTCTAATTTTGAAACGTGAAGAAACAGTGAGAGGAAAACTGAGGGCAAATAAATTTAAAACCTGGGGTTTTATTTTAATATCTGCATAAAAATTAACTGAGTTGTTCTCTTACATTTTTGTTTCCAAGGTACAAAATGAATCTGTCTGGAGATGCTGCCAGTTGTGGGTTGTCTTTGTGAAGCTTTATGTAGAAGCTCATGGAAGTGAAAGATTTCAGTTCTTCCACGTTGATCTTTGGATTGACTTCAACAGCTGATTGGCCTTCAAACATCATGGAAACTTGGACCTGCAGTTGCAAATGTGCAAAGTGAGACACATTTTTGTTGCCTGGAGTCATCCCTTAAGGTAAGTGTGTAACAATACTGAGCTAGCAGCCTTGCTTACTGCAAGAGTGGAGTTGGCACCTACATATTGGCATGTAAAATTGTATGTTTGTAACAATCTTTTCTGGAAGACACTGTAAAGAATATGGAGGGTATTAATTTTAAAATTAATTAAAGGTCCTAATTAACTTTGCTTAAGTATATTCATAAAGTAAATTACATTTTGGTGAGAGATAGATGTGCGCTTAGTTGAATCAGGGCTACATCGTTATGTATGGCACATAATGAAATTCTTACACAGCTATAAAACTTCTGCCCATAATTTATTTCTTTGCTTTGGGAGCAGCATGACCATTTTCTCTTCATGAGTTATATCACTGTTATATCACTGAATCTCCAGTGATATTTATGACATGCTAATAAAATTGTAGAACTGTTCATTTTATTTCAAAATGCTTTCAACGTAACTGCCATAATGTTTTCAAGTTTAAACACAAAATACCTGAATCACAAAATGCATTTTAAAGAACAGTCAAGCTCTACACACAAATGGATTTTTCCAAGTTACATTCCAGCACTGTGAACACACAACAACACACTGAATTTTTATTTCTCTGAATGAATTCAAAGATACTGTTTTGATTTTTGACCTTTTTTATTTTTGTTATAGAAAAAACCCTCATTATTTCTGTATGGCAATGAAAGTGGTTTTTTTCTCTATTAAATATGTGTGAGCCAGAGATTCTCTTACCCTGCAGAAAATTGATTCAAAAGAAAAAAAAGAGAAATGCCGTCATCTCAGAAAATTAAATTGTTGCAATTATTACTCATTGTAATTAGATTTGTAGATAATTTGCCTACAAATTGTAGGTAATTAGGTTTTGTTGTTCTGGCCATCTTCTACATTGTGCCCAAATCTTTATTATCAAGTTGCTACTGCAGTAACAGTAGTCTACAATGAATACTATGATAACACTGACTGCTTGCAAATAGTAACTGGAAAGATTTTAATGACTTCCAGGGTGCTTTGTTGATCCAGTTTTGGAGAGGTGACAATGTCCTCGGGCATTGCCCAAGGAAATGGATGTTATGGTAAGATTTGATCATTAGCACTAGTAACCAAAAGTGCCATCCAAAAGTTTTACCTTGCTTGCTACACTCCTGGTTTGAGCAATTAACTCCCTGATCCGCTGAATGCTGGAAGAAATATTGTTTGCTGGTGCCTTCTGTTCTACTCTGCGCAGTTTGTCCAGGAGTTGAGGGAAAACTTCTGTAAGTTTCTTCACTGTGGTTAGAAAAGAAGAGACAGCTTTTATTTTCCTCCCTGAAACACTGGTTTTGCACCAGGAAAATCCCACCCTATCCTCTTAGGTTAACTCACCTGTCTCCTTCTGCTTTCCAAACAAGTCATAACTGTGATGTGTGAGAGGCAGTGATTTCAGGAGGAGTAGTGATTTCTAAGAATCTAGTATTGCTAAAATTTTTGGAAATAAGTCTGCACAAAGGAGACTGTTTTATTAGGGCTTATAGGTAATACTGTGGTATGTTACGTTTGTATTACTTTCCTCAAGGAGCTCTGCAAACATTAATAGTTTTAACCTTTTAATCTTCCTTCAAGACAAATGAATGTTAAGCTTAATTTTACAGATATGGCAACTGGAGCAGAAGGATTGTTTGTTCAGCATCTCACTGGATGCCTGTGGCTGACCTGGAACTGATTCTAAGAGTTATGGCTCATGAACTCTTCAAATTCACTGTAGGGTTGCTGTATAGGTTGTTTTCCTCAGCTTTCAGCTGTGAGTGTCTCCCAGAGGTCATCACGCACATAGCAGCAGTGGCTGCAGAGGAGATGTGTTTGCTTGTGGCTCACAGTCCCCTCTCATGTCAGAAACACTGCCACTTTGATGCTGTGGTGACAGGCCTGTGGTGTACAACAGTAGAAGGCTTTAGATGATGATGATGCTGATGATGCTTGTGTACCTAAACTGTGCTTAGTACCTGCCCCAGCCCTTGTGGTTGGTGACCTCGTCAGCTTTCCTGCCTGCATCTGCCAGGGGTCATGAATTAGAGTCCTGGACCTTTGGTCTTTCACTGCTGTGCCTTCTGGTGGTACATGTGCAAGTGTCATTGTTAGCAAAGGGAAATGCAGGGGCTCTGTTGTGTTCAATGTGAGAGAAGTCCTTTCCCAGAAAGATAAGCAGGAAAATTATCAAGAAAGAAAAATAACTACCCTTAATCATAATCCAATTTCATCACACCAGATTCCAATGACGTGTTGCCCTTTGAAGGATATTTACACATCACATCATTTTTCATCTTTAATTAAATGTAGGTACAAGTAGCTGAGTATAATGAAATGTGATTTTAGCTGCAAGCTACATGCATATAAGACAGAGCCTGCTTTCAGAGTTAATTTTTAATGACATGGATTCACTATGGAGGTTAAGACCAGATTTGTAGGGTTTGCAGTTACACTTTAGGGGTTGTCAGCTTACATCCACCTGCTCTTGTGTTCTTCCCATCATATTTTTTACCTTTGTCTGAGAATCACAGAATGGCTTGTGTTGGAAGGGACCTTAAAGATCACCCAGTTCCAACCCCCCTGCTGTGGGCAGGGACACCTTCCACAGGACCACATTGCTGAGAGCCCCTCCCAGGCTGGCCTCAAACGTTCCTGGATGAAGACTGCAGAGAGTCAGGTACATCAGATATAGGAGACTGTATAGAAAGCAGGGAAGGAGGAGCAATCACTTTTCTGTGCTTCCAGTCTCTACTGAATAAAGACTGAAGCAGCTCTCAACCTCATTCATATCAACCTGGAGTACGAGAAGACCCCATGGAGTTCTACAAGTGTGCTTGGTTTTGGATGGAGGGAAAAATCCAGTGTTTGCCAGTCCTGTCCTGTCTCTGCTTGGCTGTTTTCATTTGTGTTTTACTTACCAAGTTCAGTCTAAGAGTGGTCCATATAGAACTTTAGACTCTCGAGTTAGTCCTGGAAGGCCTTATGTACTGGGAGTCAGTAATTGGCTGTTCTGTATAAAGCTTACTGTACATTAAAATATCATTATTTTAGTGACTCATCAAAGAATTATAGTGATTTTTGGCTAAAATGGTGATTCCAGAATAAATTAAATTTTCTACTTTAAAAACGTCAGCAAAACCCCAGTCAACTTATAGGAAGTTTTCTTTACTTTTCCCATTTTTAAGGCAAAAATGCTACAAGCTCAGAAAATGATTTAGTAAATTTCAGCCACTTAAAAAAAATCTGCAACTGAATTGGAATTGTGTCTGATTTGATATCTTAAAGCCTGGGGTTTCTCTTTGAAATTTGATGTATTAAACTTGAAATGCTACTATAACATGAAAACATGAAAATAACATCTATAACTACTAGAACTATTGTGAAATCTCATTATAAATCTCTTCCTCTTGTCCTTTATATGACATTCTTCAACACAGAAGAACATTGATTTTGATTTTAGTCTTTGGGATGAAGGTGAGAATGGAAAGGAAAGCTATTCCTACCCAGTGATAAGATGCAAAAAAGAATAGAAGGGAAAGTGTCAAGGAGGAAATACCTTGACTATAACCTTCCAGGCACTTTCCCCTTTCATGTTTTCCTTCCCAAACTGCCACCCTCTCTGCTGAGGTCCACCAGTTCCCTACACAATGGCAACATGGGCCGTCCGCAGGCAAACTGCATAGCCAAGACATGCTCTCACCCTTCCAAGCACCAAGTGCAAGCTTTATTCAAGGGCAGTGCAGACATGCCAGCTTAGAGGCTTGAGCTGCTCTGGTAGCATTATTGGCATGAAGATCAGGTGTTTTGGTGTTCCAGGCACCTGTCTGAACATTTGTTGGGACTTTCCTTTGGACTTTGATGAACATTCTTCCTGTCAGATCAACCTCTCCTGGCAGAACACACAACTGATCTGGGAACACTCCACCGTGCCTGGCATGCCTACATCTGTCTTCCTGGGCTGTGGATCACAGCCACATCTGTCTGGAGCACTACCCGTGCCAGCCTCCTGTGTAGCACTGATCTCTCTTCTCAACTATTTACACCTGATCCTTCTTGCAAAAAACCCTCATCATACCTTGAAACAAACAAATCAATCACCTTCAGAACAAAAATGCCAAGGAAAAGCTTCCTCCAGAAATGCAGTAGGGCACACTTTGCTGTAGGTTGCATCTCTCTAGCAGTCAGTTTGTGGTCAGCAGCCCCTCCGGGCACTCGGATATGAGCACAGTATTTTCAAGGTGACTCCCTACCTGCCAACCCTGTCACAGAGAAGACATTTTCTCCAGGCACATCACACAGGTGCTGTTCTTGTTCATTTTTGGGAATATAACCATGGGAGACCTGGGCCATTTTAACTCTATTCGCTCTTACGGAGCACCTCAAATGCTGCTCGAAATATTCCTCCCAGTACAACAGCTAGTACGAGCAGATTTCTTTGAATCCTGAATGTCTGCTGGCATTTTGAGCATGAAGAGCCAAGTGCAGTCTGTGTTGCTGCTCCATCTACTAAACTGGCAGTGGTAAATGTCAAATGTAAATCAAGTGTAAAGGTGAATTAGAACAAGAACCTTCATGTGTAAGCTATAGCACACTGTTTCTCTTGGATGTTTTTCATCATACCATTCACTCCTGGGAGGCCAATCATATCCACATTTACATTATTTTACATGGGAATTAGAGCCCATAACCCAAAATGTGCTCTGTGGTGATCAAAAACATTTTACAGCAATGCAATGCAATACAAGTGCTGTTATATTAACTACACTCTTATGGAGCTCTGTGCAGTGACTAACAGTGAGCTTACCATTCCCAGAGGAAGAGGTTCACTGTTCCCTTTTGATGAAAAGCTCAGAAAAATCTGAGTTTCCTCCAGTCCTGGGCTCAGAAATTGGGATATTGAATAGCACCAAATTTCTTGTGAAGGGAACCACTTCTGTTCTAGCTCTTGGGAGCACTCACTTAAACAAAAATACTAGGGTAAGGGTCTTACTGATCATGGAATTCTGAAAAAAATATGACTCCTTGGATTCCCCAGCTGAGAGGGAAGACTGTGACTTTGGAACACTAGAAGCAATGTTGGGTTTGGTATTCATAACACCATTTACAGTAAAATGACACTTGAGTTGCAAACTTCCTGACAGAAACAGAAGGGATTTAGGGCAGTAGATCTGAGATTCAGACTTTCTGGAGACAAAGTCAATGGAGTTATGGACTTTCTCTGAGGCACTTTTAGGGGGCAAGACATCACTGAATAGGTCTGAAGGTATCATCAAATGTGTGAAGGAAGTTACTTGTTCTGGATTTCCAACCTCCCTAGCTATAAATATCTTAGGATTAGTGAGCCTCCTGGGCAGAGTCAAGAATACATGGAGCAATAAATAGTGGTTCTGTAATCAATTTTTTATTCAAAATATTTTCATTTCTAGATTGATTCTTTTCTTCCCCAGTTTTTCTTTTTCTTCTTTCTACAGTCACTTCATTTCAGCTTCATCTTCCTGTCTCTTTTTCTGCTCTTGCCTATCATCTTCATTTCAATTTTGTATCCTGCCCTAGCCTTTCTTTTGTCTTTATTTTACCTTAAAATTTTCATAAGTTTTCCAATGTTTCCAGTGTTCCCAACAATAAAAGTGGGATTTTTACAAGCTTCTCCAGAAATCACCCTGCTTAAATATTTTATTTCCTCCTTAATCCTCTTTGACTCCTTTGTTTAGACTACAAGATCATCAAGTGAGGGACCATTTCTCCTCCATGTTTGTACTACTGAGGACAAAAGGGCTCTGTTTTCAAATTCCTCTTAATGTTAAAAAACAGAAAAACCCCAAAACTAAATCACAATCATAATAGCAAGAAGTGTTTAAACAAGCTGTTTACCATTCAATATGACCTTGGTACCCTGATAAAAATGAATTTGAAGTCAGTAATGCTTCAGCACTTAAGTGTTCAAGTAATTTTTGGAAATGCCTGAGTATGCAATGGTTTTAAAATTTAGTCAAGACTCTAGACAACGGCTAATTTTTGAAATTTTTCATACAGGTAAGATGCTAGAAGATTATAAGCAATGAATATGCAACGTAAACAATTCATAGAACATGATGTAGCCATGATTCCCTGATTTATTAACACTTAGGAATGGCAAAATTCAGGTCCCCATACCTGCATCCCCAGCTGAATGCACAGCTCTGTCATATGCCTCTGAATTGTGCTGGAAGTCTTGCAGGTTTTGGGACCACAGCCTCACGTTCTCATCCATGGGGGTCGTAGCCTGCGTAACGGTCGTGGTAGCACCCACAGCCTCTGCTGTCTTCACCTGAGCTTGCTCCAAACGCTCTCTGGCCTCAGCTACAGGATAAATAGGGAATGATAAGAAATGAATGCTTTCAAATATTCAAATGTGCTGTGTGTCCCATCCCTCCCGGCTCTCCGTCTTCCCCCTCCTTTTTCCCTTCTTCCCTCCAGTTTATATACACTGAGCATGCTGTCATATGGAATGGAATATCCTTTCAGTCAGTTGGGGTCAGCTGTCCTGGCTATACTTCTTCCTAACTTCCCATGCATCCCCAGTCTCCTCCCCAGCGTGGCAGTATGGAAAGCAGGAAAGGCCTTGGCTCTGTGCAAGCCCTGCTCAGCAATAAAAGAAACTTCTCTATTATCAACTGCATGTTCAGCACAAATCCAAAACACAGCTCCATACCAGCCACTGGGAAGAAAATTAACTCTATCCTGGCCAAAACCAGCACAAGGTTCAGGAAGAATGTTAATAATTTCAGTGGCAAAACATTTAATTTCATTATGCAAGTGCTAAAGATGGATATTTGCTGTCTAGGTCTAATAGTTTCAGTAGTTCAGTAGTCTCCACAGTGCTGAACTCTTAATAGCAACTTCGTATCCATATTCAAAGATAAAAACATGCTCTTGAATATATGAAGATAAAGCATCATAAAGACAAAGTTCCACTTCCAACCTGTCTCTGCGGATTGCATTTTTGCGATGGCTCTCATCAGCTGGCTCCGCAGGGCACTCATTCTGGCAAAAGTGCCATTGACTTGCCAGCTGGTGTCTGCAATGGTGTAACCACTACCTGTGGGGAGAAAAGGGGAGGTTCAGCTGAGGGGCATCAAAGTGGTGTCTGAAGCAGTAAATCCAATCCTGGGGATGTGTGTTGTTAGGCATTTAACATGCCATAGACAGTATACCATGGCCTCTTTTAATTTAGGACATACTTGCACTCTTGACTTTACATAATCTAAAGGAAAAAGCAGCCCTGCAGCTCTCCTGCTTGCCACAGGGTGTTTTACACAAATCTGGAGAGCTGTATTTCAGTCAGTACTCTTTCTCCCTGCTTTACCAGACGTGCTGAGAATAGCTGCAACTAGCGTGCAGGAAAAGTTTTAAGGGACTCCAAAGGTCCTGAAAACTTTAAAAGGTAATTCTGTAATTCTAGAGCTTTCTTTTGTTTATAGTGAAGAAAGGCCAAAATATTTTAACATTTATTATCCTCCACTGGTGAAATCCAGCTTTCTGAACATTTAAACTGCTGTGATTTGATTTTAGTTGTACTACTTAATTGAGTATATTTATTAGTGAACAACATTTTGCAGGGTCACATAGTTAAACAGTAGTTGTATCTGAAATGGTCTTTTCATGAATGAAATAAACTATCAGTATCTAGCAGGATGACAAAACATGAGCTACTCAAACTGTGCCCATGGCCATTTCAAGTACTTTGTGTGGTAAATTCAATCAATAACCTATTCTGTCACTGCAGCAGTTCTGCTTAGTGATGCGCTTTTGAAATTTATTTTAATGTGCATGGCTATAAGCTGAATTGGAAAGTAGAAAGGATGTATATTTACTGTCATGTGCTGTCCGTTGTAGCTGCATGGCTCGGATGAGAAGTTCTTCACTTTTACCTTTATGGTAAATGACCTGAGTGTCAATTCCAACTGCAGCCTACAAGCATGGTCCAAAAAAGAAAGTCAGAGTAATGCTTATCAAATGTTCTGCTTTATTGTGTTTAATTGTGGACTACCTTCTACCTGCACATAAATGCAACTGCAAAGTCGCTGCAGTTTCATTTGCTTTTTTAACATTTAAGATTGGCAGTTGGATTGGGAAAAAAAGCCTGAAAGCAAAACTTTCTGTTTTAAGAAAGTTTAGAGAATTGTATGGTTTTCCAAGCAACACCACTGAATAACAAAGATGGAGAAAATCCTCTTAGTTTATCAGCTCCAGTTAAGTCAATGTGACTAAATGCTGCATTTATTTAGGCACTGTGTTCGTTTCTACTATCATCTCAGATAGATGGTGAATGCTTTCACTTCATGGGGAGCTGCCTTGCAGTGTGCAGCATGCTGGAAACAGAGGGCTGGACTTGAAATCCCACAGACCTCGGGGGTTCAGACCCCTTTAATCTACCCAAATCTTCTTGCTATCCCACTAATAAATTGCTGGTGAATAACAAGTATACAGATTGGTAACTACAGGCATACAAAAAATATATGTAAAGTATTTTAGAACAATAAAGCCTGAGACGAAATTAACATCCTTTATTCTTACACAGTGTGTGAGTGGGCTTTGTCCCATTTCAGCCTGGTTTTCTATGAGAAGCAGTGATATCTTGACTACCTTGTTTGCCACATGACACTTCACTAAGCAGGAGGACTCAAGCACTAAATGCCAGCTCAGGTTCCTACAGGAGTAGGGAGTTGTTTGTAATTTCACAGAAATGTCTCAGTGAGAGTGACAACACAGAGCAGCATCACCCTATAGGGTAGGGACAAAAGAACCTCTTGTGTCTTTTCAAATACCAGGGGACTTCAGACTGGAGGAATAGGTAACTATATGGGGTTTAATTCAGGAAATAATAAAGGAAAAAAATATGCAGTGAGAAGTTCAATGCTGCTAGTTAAACTAAATTTGTTTTTTCTTTACACTTAGGTGCCTGAAGCCCCTGAAGCATTGTAAATTAAAAGCTGATATTATGAAAATTACTTACATCCTTGACCCTGTTTGTTGTGTTCAGTGCCACCATTGCAACTTTATTGGCTTCTTCAATATAACCAGCAATGTTTTCATACACATTTGAAGCATTGATTGCTCTTTGTACCAAACCATTTGAATCAACACCATACAAATTCCTGTTAAAAAGAGATCAAAAGGTGAAAGGAACCAAGCTGAAACAATGTAGTTTCTGACTACATAATCACACACATAAAGGTACTGGCCCTTAAGTGTTATTCTCTTCACTGTGTTTGACCAATCTGAAGCAGATGAAAACTGTGTGGATAGAAGGCACTTCCCAGTCATTTAATGCTGAGAATTTTTCCCTTAACATTAATGTGAGCATCAACAAATGACTACTGAGCCTTTTCCTATTTCTTTTTTTTCTTTTTTTTTTTAATTCTAAATGAGATATTCCATAAATTAACAGAATAACATATCTATCAGTAATCCTTCTTCAGGAATAATTCCTATCCATGAATGGAAAGACCTATGCAATCAGGATATCTATATCACTGTCCTGTTTATATTTTCCAAAGGTAGGTGGGAAAAGGGGGAGAATCAGATGAAGAACTACCCTTAGTCATGGAGCTTTGCAAGAAGTTAGATTTAGAAACCAAAAGAAAACTTTGATGGCACGGTTTTGATCTCCTTATTAGGTGATAACTGGTCTTCAGGGGAGATTCCAAACAGAAGATGGTTCAGGGCTCAACATTCATCTGTTAACAATTTTGAATAAATACTATTTTTTAATGTTCTGGAGATAAGCAGATTTCAAAGTATATGTTAGATATAGATTCTATATATAGATATATTTGCCCATGTGTACATTCACTTCAAAGTGTTTGCACACCGAGGGATAATTAAATTTCCAGATTCAGCATTATTGCAGGAATTTTCTGCTAAATGCCCCTAAGGCAAAACAATATACTCTATCAACTAAAAGCCTAACAGGCTAATAAAGCAAACCTATAAAACCAAGATGTTTTGAAGACAGGCTAAATGTTTCAAAGGATTAAAGTTTCACTGCAGAACAATCTTTTCAACAAATAATAGAGTCAGCATATTTCCATCTGGTTATTTTGTAATTACTTTTGTTTGCTTTTTGTGAAATTCCTAATGTGTTTGACGTGGTAATAATTTTTAAATTATTTTGGTAAGGGAGGAAGGCAAGCCGTATGGGCTATTTTCTTTCAAGTTAGTCTGCTGCCCCCAGTTAGCTGAACTCAAACTGAACATATTGTTTGCTTTTTATGTTTCTGTAGTTTGTGTGGCATTACAGAACAGTTTCAGATGTCAGCTTTATACAATTGCTTAAAAGAAAACCATCTGTTATTTTTTTCCTCCATTTTAATCTCCTATCTAGGGCATATGAATATTAAGAAACAACTGGTATTTAGATAATATACTTGAAGAGTAATTTTAAGCTTATCTTCCAAAAGCATATGCCCATGATGTTACTTAAAGTAGTATTTGGTGACATATTTTATTTAAAGATTCATTTACAGCAGTGATTTTTCCATGGATAGTCCCAATTTCAAATAAAATAATTAAATTTATCTAGAAGTGACTTTTTAGTAAATTGGTGCAATGTTGATGCATTTAGTATCTTCCAGCAAAATAGAAAGACTTACAATAAGTTTTTGATGTTATTGTGAGCCAGTTTCATTAGGACACAACCAGCTGAGCACCAGAACTACTCCATCTGTAAAACTGTTCTTGGAATAAAATTCTCTCAAAGCTCATTTTGTGCCCTGTAATGCTAACATTTTTTAATGTGGGTGAACTTATTGTCATGAGAAGTTTCTGCAAGCCCCGTTTAATCTTGCCTACATTATTTTAATTTTCACTAATCTACCTTTCCTATACTTTTGCTATGGGAAGAGGAGAACATGCCCAGTTAGACTAGGGGGAAAGTCAAGCAAGATACATGTTTATTCTTTAAAAAGTTTCATAGATTTTTCTTAGCTCAACTTCAGCTGTTCTCTCTGGGCCGTGACAAGTGCTTCTCCACCTGACTTAACACTGATTTATCTGCTGCCTATTTATCATCACTCTCTGTGTTTCTGCTTGTCTTTTCAGCTGTTCAGCAAGTGGCACTTGTATGAACAGAGTCTGCTGAAGTAAAATTTTACCCATCCAGCTCATCAGCAAGTCTTCTCAGGTCCTGTGCATGATGCATAGCCTTTTCTACCAAATCATCATCAAACAAGGACAGATTGGCTATTTTTTCTTGCAATTCCTTTTTTGCTCCATCTATTTCTGCATAGAACCCTGATGCATTCTGAAAAAAACCAGAAGGATAGAAGATGAAGATTGTAAAAAATCAAATCTGTATTTTGATTATTATGTTTTATTTTACCCTTTATATTGTGATAATATTCCTTTATTTCTGTTATAGTTGCTTTATTTTACATTTTAAGAGAAAAAGAGGAAAGATCTAATGGTGAATGCCAGTATGGAAAGACAAATGCAGGAACACAAAAATCAACAAAAAGTCCAGAAATTACTTCATAAGGTATTAGCAAGAGATGCATAAAATAAAAAAGGAAGGTGATGAAAGTCTTACTTTATGTCTTGTATATTTGCCCCAGAATTGTGCCAATGACAAGTCTTTCAGAGAGAAGTCCCCTTTCTGCCTCTTTGCACAGAGAGATCCCCCAAGCTAATCTTGGTTTAGTCTGATTTGTGAATCAGTCCACCTGAGTACTACCTATGTATTTGTATTGGCAAGGGGAAATAACATCCCTTTGCCTTAACTGTGTTCCTTCCTTACATGAAATACCTGGGGCAAGACCAAGTGGGCCTGCATTCACCTTCTCTCCTGCACAGAAACTTGAAGATTATAAATGTGGTAAAATGAGATTATAAATGTATGTATAGTATAAATGTAAATACATGGTATTTCAAAACACAAGAAAAAGGATCAAACAGAGGGAGGGGAAAAGGATGAATGAGTAAAACTTGAAAATACTTGTTGCTGATGAGGATGGACTGTGTGTGATGTTTGCATGGTACTTCCTTCCCTGCAGTGTGAACATCCTCCATGTGTGAACTTACTCACAGCAGCAGGGAACCCAAAATGATAAACTGCAGCAATTAGTTTTGCACAAAACACCAGAGCAAAATCCAGTATACTGCTTGATCATGGGGATGGTTACAAAGTAAGCTGTCTTTCTGTTTTTTCAAATTACTTTTTCAAAGAGCAATTAATGACTTTTGACATTTGCTTTTGTGTCAAGAAGTGGGCAACTGTGATCAAAATGAATCCTTGTGGAAAACTTTAATTTTTCTTCAATTATTTCGAAATTTTAAAATAAAGCGTGAAAAAAGAAAGCAGCTTTGGTAAAGATTTTAGTTAGCAAAATCCCAGTTTTATTTTCTTCATCTTTTCATAGGAAAACCAAACACCTAAAATTTCTAAAAATTTCCTCCAGGACCATGTCTGATTCAAAACATTGGATTGCAGTCTACAGTTCCAGAGAAGGATTTCTGTACAACAATCTGTTCACATATGTTTGACATGGTGCCTGGTTTTAATGCTGATATCTGGGATCTTTAGTGTTCTTTCATGCTCTCTTGTAGGCACTAGAAAAGGAATTTTGCATATAATGCAGTCTTTCACCAGAACATCTTTTGGCAGCTGCTTATAATGAAACAATTGAGAACTCTACAGCAAAATCTTTCATTAAGCTTGGCCTACAGTAAGGTATCCTTATAATAGAATTATTTTTTTAGGCAGTAAATTGTAATTACAGAGCTTTTTATCCAAGAAAACCATCTACTTTTTCAGGGAATATTAACCATTATTTCACTGAAGCAGTATAAAGAAAGAGAGTTTTTCCATTAGTGATGTAGACACATGACTTAAAAAAATCAGGATGTATCATTTAAACAAGCCACTGAGGCACCTACCTTTATTACGTCACTTAACTCAGAGCTGACCTTTTGTGGTCCTTCCAAAATAGCTGTGGCACTGAGCAGAATGCTGTTCACTTCATCTATTTGCTCTTTTATCTTCTCATGTTGTTTCTAAAAAGAAAGCTCAAAACATAAGTCACATCCAATACTATTTGTGCTTTGATAAAATACAGTGCTTCCATTTTTGTTAAATTTGCTAAAGTAAATTCAAAAGGTAGTGGTGAACTATCTTTTGAATTTACCCAGACAGCTCTAACTGCTACATATTATGATGTGAATTCCTTACTTTTTTAATTTTTTCTTTTTGGAAAGAAATGTTGGATGATTAAGAAAAAAAAATTAATTTTATATTACAGCATAAGAAGCTATTGGAATGAAGCACTATTCAGTCCACAGCAGAGACAAATTAAACATAGATTTTTCATAGTTATCTGGAGACAGTATTTTTCTGGAGATTTAAAAAATCTACAGTACAGAGATCTCTTTTCCTTGTCAGTAGTAAAGCCAATGTGAACAATCTTTTTATTAGTACAGCATCAGCCTCTATAGTGAGGAATAATGGAGATCCAAATGGTTAAAAACAACAAACAATGCAATACACACTTGCTGTGAGACAAGCTGCAGCTTGGCACTGTAATTGTGAAACAATGGAACAACAGAAGAGGCTTTGTACATGAAGATCTCAAACTCTTGTGGAAGGATTCCCTAGAGGAGCACTCCTGATTTCTCCACTGAATTCTTAGACCTTCCACACCAGCATGCACTTCTAGCACTGCAAATTCCAAGGACTCAGAACTCAGCCACTGATGCTATGAAACCCAGAGGTTGGCCTGAATTTGCAAGATCATTCTTTGAATCACAAAATTGCTCGCTAATGGTGCCCTCTCCTCCAGAATCCAAACAATTTCAGTCATTGAAGTTTGCTTCAAATGGCCCCAAATATCCTCCAATTTTTCTCTTTGTAATTTTATTCCTTGCTGAAAAAAGAAATGAAAAATTTTAGGTGGGATATTCTGGTTCTGTTTTCCTTAAAAAAAAATTATGAAAACAGGGAGAGTCACAAAACTGCTGTGAAGATAAAAAATATTTTCTTTTCTTTGGCTGATGGGTTGGGTACTTTTCTGGGATATGAAACCTGAAAATTCAGTTTTCTCATCAGCCATGTGGGATTTGAACCTAATGCCACCACTTAGAGGCAAATGTGCCCCACTTCCATGCTATAGGGGACAGGTCACCTCTGAGGTTTCCTCCAGAGTGGTGACTTTGTTCAAAATCCTGAAACTATTCATTTGAACAGGGCATTTGTAACCTTATAGCTGGGCTAGCAAGTCCACCTAGCAAATGGGAAACCCAATTTCAAGGAAGGTACCTATTGTGGAGCATTTAGACAATGGATTTGTGCTTGAAGATTCAAGGACAACTGAAAAAGTGGGGATGCATTTTGTTTAAAGTGGTTCAGGGAGAATTTGGATCAGACAGTATGAATAAGCTCACCCCAGGGCACAACTCCAGTGCAGAATCTTTATAAGTAACTGTTTTCTTAGAATATAATTAGCTTTGTGAGGCTGTCCCACATTGTAATGAATGAATTGTAATTGGATGAAACAATCCCACCACAATACTTATGGCAGCCATGCTACATGAAATTTCAAGCTTCTTGGGTTTTACTATAACATGCCTTTCTAGTCTAGGCATAGATATCCATCTCTTCCTTGGTCTGATGAAGCATGGCGTGCCAAAACTTCTCATTTATTGTCACTCCACAAATAGACAATAGTACCTTGCACTTCCTCATGTTGTTTCTTAGAACTGAAGAGTCAAACTCACCCTGCTGAGTGGTCCAAGAAATTCTTTTTTGGTGTGGTGATTCCTGAATCTAAATTGTGTGCAATCTACTGTTTAAGCAATGGCAGAGATGGAGTGTTCACAGTCAACCCTAATGATGAGTGCAGTGCACAGTACCTCCTGCCTGTGGAGCCTGGCTGTGTTTTCCCTGTTTATACCCTCTGTTTGTATAACATAGTCGAGTGCCTCGCC
Organism: Rhipidura dahli; assembly: GCA_013399225.1. NCBI lineage: Eukaryota > Metazoa > Chordata > Aves > Passeriformes > Rhipiduridae > Rhipidura > Rhipidura dahli. The sequence goes on from VXAC01008834.1 coordinate 261,989, forward strand.
CAGTGCCTCCTCCAGGTCTGACAGCTTCACATCCTGCTCGCTGAGCTGCTCCAGCACATCAGTTACCAGGGACCTGGTGTCGTTGTACTTCTCGTGAAATGCTTCAATTTGCTGCAGCACTAGGAGAGAAATAAAAGGCCAATAAATCCAAAGCTTGGATTTCTGACAAAACCTACCTAAACAGCAATTCCTGTTGCTGTTACTCAGGCAACAGTAAAACACATTTTGTGAAGCTCACTTGAGAGATTATATACCTAGATTTAAATTTTTCTCTCCTCTTTTGAGAAGGAAACATGCCTCTCATTTTATTATTTCATTTTAATCCTATTAATTCCCCCTCTGAAATATATTTTATTAAAACAACTAGGTCTGTCTTTCCCTGCTTTTCATTTGTTTTTCATTGGCAGCCTGCTTTGTAGAAGACAGTCCTTATGTCTCATGTTCTGATTCATGTTGACTAAGCTGTGAGAATTAGGCTGCCACTCTTTCTGATGGCAGCAGTTTTTCTCTCTCTGCTGGCATTTGCTGACCCCACAGCAGGGCTGGAAGCGGGGAAGATGTTCACATGAGCAATTCCAGCCCTGCCATGAACCTTCTTAAGCAGCTATTGTTGAGGTGCTGCAGAGCACAGGCACACACAGGCACAGAGACCTTTTTCTCTCCATTCTGCCATGGGGAGCACCAAGCACCAGCAGGGACTTGGAGCAGGAATTTGGAAGCAGCAGCATCTCCAGCACACGAGCTGGTGCTTGCCAAGTGCCTGCTGGTCCTTCCCAGGGGCTCAGCAGTACACCCAGAGCTGCCCAACACCTGCCAGCTGAGCATCAAAACGTGGCTGAAAGGAAAGTTGACTTGAAACTCACATTCCTCTGCTGCATTTGCCTCCTCATCTGCCAGTTGCCTCTGATTAGTGAAAGGCTTTCGACTTTTGATCTCCTTCAGCATCTCCTCAGCCACACTCCACTTCTGGGCAATCTCTTCAGGGCTCAGCTCTTGTTGAATTGCATAGTATTTTGACTTGCTGCTGATTTCTAGGGGGAAAAGGGAACAGATGGTCGATTCCATCTGACTATAGAGAAATAAATACCGTGGACTGCTTTTACTTTTGTGAATCATGATAATACTGATGGCAAAAGAAAGTCTTAATTATCTTCAACTCTATAGTAGATAATTATTTTGTTTAATCCAGTCTTAAAATTAAACCTGTAAATAAATCACACTTTCTGGCATATGTGGAGGTCTCATCAGAAGAGAACGGGATTAAGCAGATATGGGCTGTGTGCATTGTTTGGCTTGACATTTCATATAGGCTGGGGTAATAATTTTATTTTAGGTTCTGTGGCATGTAGCAGGCTGAGGCTTTCATCTGGGATCATGGTTTTTAAGTGCTGCTGTTTATTAAATAATAACAATGCTAAGGAGACTGAAGTAACCTCATTTTCCATCTGCAGAAGTTTGAGGCACCCTAAGGAGGTAGCATATGGCTCCTGGCCTGATACTGCCTAGTTGGTTTGGAGATAGATACTATTTCAAGGTTTTGGTCTTAGTTCAAAAAACATTGTTGTATCCCTGCAGCTGAAATTGAGTTTACCCATTCCCAGTGTAATCATTATAAAGTTTACTTGCTTCTCACTCCCTGGCCTTGAATACCAATCACCTCCTCTTTTATGCCCTGTGATGTGTGTGCCTTTGGCTAGTTCTTGTCACTAGTTTTGTGGATAACCAAAGCTGGCAAAATCAGCACTATTCTTCTGGAAGATTTTTATAAAAAATAGGTGTGTAATTGTGGCACCACTGCTCCTTTGGCAGTGTCTCTGTATGCCTGCTCTTGCTGGGGCCTGAGCTCATTAGTGAAGCTTTAAAGGCTCATACTGAGCAGTAACTGATCACAACCAGGGCTGAAATCTCTTTCTTTATGTTGGCATGTGTGCATGTACACCTTCATTTCAGTAAAGAGTGGATGGTGATGTAGTTTTGAACATGGTGGAAATAATTTTCACCTGCTTGTTTCCAGCTGCTTTCACTGTCTTTATTCACAGCCATGGATGTCACTTCTTCTACAACAGCTTAACCTGACTGTGCTACTTGTGTGCCAAATTAGATGCATATCTGCCTTATGTGGTTCCTGTCCTGCTCCAAACCAATTAATGGTACAAAAGGATGACCCACAGACATCAACCATAATTGTTAAAATGAGGCTCGTGCTGACTCTTTTACTCAATAATTGTAGAAATAAAATGTGATGGATAGCCAGACAGTCAAAGATTTTTAGCATCAGATGTCTAAAAAGACAGCACAAATGTAACATCCTATGAGCTTGGGGTTAGCCTGCCTCTTTTGTGATATGGGAAATATTAACCATGTTTCCTGAGATAAAGTAAAGGAGCACCTGTGGAAGTAAGGATAAGCAAGGGTAACAACTGGTATGTAACCACTCTTCCTTGCACAAGTTGCCACATGGCTTGCAATACCTGCCAAGATAGAACTGCTGAAGTCTATTAAGCAAATATTTCCATTGGAAAAGGGCTGTTTAACCTCAACTACCATTCAGCATTTATATTCTGGTGCCATAGACAGCTTTTGCATACTGTTGGCTTTGCTGAAGACTGGGGAGAACCAGTGTGTTCTGCAGCAGGATGGAGGTTTTCCTGTCACAGATGTACAGGGGACAGGGATGTTTTTGAGTGCATTAATGTGGGGTTTCATTGCTTTCTGCAGGTACTGTAGAAGAGGCTGCAACTGATTTAATCTCACTTTTATATTTCAGGATGATAATGGTATGTCATAGATATTCTAGATGAAGATGACTATCTCTGACTAGGAAATCTTTTTTAAGTGCAGTTGTGCTCGAGAAGGTGTTCACTGTTGCCATAAATTACATACTGCCCTATATATCAAAAGATTTTCTGTTGATATATAGGACAGTAAAAATTCTTGGTGATCCATTAATACATGAAGGTTTCATTAATACATTCTTGACACTGAGATGAACCAGAAATGAATCTATTTACCTTCAATGTTATCTCTTATATTATTGAGCTGCTGGACAAGCTGAGAAGCACGATTGTTGATCTCCGTGGTTTCCTTCTGTACCAGTCTGCCTTTGCTGGATGCTTCATTTCCCTATGAATAAACCATGAGAAGTAAACATCAGATTTCTTTTCAGATGTGAGGATGAGAAGTATAAACACACATTTTGCTTTCTCCTGATGAGCACGTGAAAATCCTTTTTATCATATAAAGTGATATTTAAAGGTGTTAGTAAAGATCTGTCTTCTTGGTGTTTTCAGAATTGCAGAGGGAGATATTAAAATCTGTCCCATACTTATCCATCATTTCCTGCAATCAAGTTTTCATAAATTATGTACAGTTGTAAAACTCCACCTGCTGAGTCTCCTAGGCATTCTGTGGGGCTGGCTTGTTTTGATGGGTATGGCATTTCCTGAATAAGCAAATGGAATGAAGAAAAAGGTGTCAAGCTCCTAACTGTTTTTAGATCTGTGTCTCTCTCAAATGAGGTTCCCCAGCTCTGCAACTTCTTAGAAATAAGAAAAAGCCCAAGAATTGAAAATACTCTGAAAAGCACAGACACAGTCTTGTACTACCTTGTGTTGGAGGCTGCACTCTGCATTGCATTCCCTTACTAAGGGTTTGTGGAGGCCCCAGGTGGCATTTGAAGGCAGAGCCAGGGTGGGCAGCACAACTAAAAGGGATGGACATACTGGTAAAACAAATTTAAGGGTTAGTAGACTGATAAACCAAGTGTAAGGGTTAGTAGAAAGGTTTCTTGTTCCCATTTCCAAATATTCAGGATCAAGCTACATGCTGTTTTACTCAATACTCACCCCATGCAGATGTGGGGAGTTACAGGTAGTTACAGGAAATATATTTAGCAGGAAGATTTGCCTACTGGTGGTACATTCAGCCTGCCTTTGTGGTTTAGATCAGAATCTGCACCCCTGAGACATGGGGTTGTGCACATAAAATGCTGTGAACAGAAAATGCTGCATATCTCTGCAAAACCCACTCAAGGGCCTGGAACCCATTTTCCATAAATGTGCCTTGAAATAGCAAAGAGCTCAATATATTCAGAACTATTATTGTGGTCTTCCACTGTTGGAGTCTGGAGTCATTATTTCCCTGCCTTTACAAGCAACCACAAGTATTGATGTGGAACTAGCATTAGAAGTAACCAGGGCGAAAAGACCAGAGGAAATGCTGAATTTATCTGTTCAGGAACAGTAAAATTGAGGAAGGAGGTAAGAAATCCCCAGATAGTACTGCAAATGAAATGTTATTATCCAAACTCACTAAATATTCATAGAAAACCCTAATGCCTTAATCACTCTGCCCCCCAGCTACAGAGAGGGACACTGAGGTGTGTGAGCTCTGGCAGATATTCACAAGTACAGAGCTGTGTGTGCATGTTGATTTAATCAAAGCTCTCTTGAACTCAGGCATAGTCTGTATAATTCTTGTATGCCCGTCCTGCTAAGCAAGTGTTGATTAAAAACACACAAACATAAATTTTCTCTCCCACTTTCCTTTGTGATGCATTTTTTGCCCCCTACTTGCTCCTGTATTTGAGTTTTAGTTTAAGCTATAATTTTAATTTGTCTTATGAAGAAATTGGTAAAGTGAATATAAGGTTTGGCATTTTGTAATAAGCATGAAATAAGCATGAAATATAATAAAATTTTATGACAGCTATGACTATCTTTGATAATAGCATAGAGTGATGTATTTTACTAATACATGTATATAGCAACAGAATGATGTTTATTATTATCTTTTTAAAATAGAGGATAAGCAATTTTGAACTCTATTTCTTCTCTTAACATATATCATAGGAGTATTCTAGGGTGCAATGAAAGTGCTGTGGGAGCTGAGAGCTGATAACCTTAATCTTACAGTTGGATGTGGATGCAATATTTATGATTATGATTGTGTAAAAAATATCTTGAGTGCTGATCAAGCTCCTATCTTGGTGGGTACATGAAAAACCTTGTAAACTGTCAGTTTTGAAATATATTTTGAAATGTCTAATTGGGATTAATTTAATTTTAAGAAAGCATATATGCAAAATAGATATAGTACAAATGCTCCTGAAGTCAATCTGCATTAGTTTAGCTTTGCTTACTTCACTTAATTAGAAATCAAAATGTGAATGAGAAAGGCAGTGTGTCTATCCCAGATCAAACACCTTGTCTAGGAAGTAGGTGGGAACTCAGATCCCGAGGGGAAGCTTTTTGTGACTAGTGACACACCTCCAACCACACTCAACACACTTTTTACCTCCTTTATTTTCTGTGAAGAAGACATGATAACTCATTCATGCTTTTAATTCAGATTTAAAGTAGAAAGTTATAAAATAGAAATAGAGAGTTCTTCCAGCTGTTAGGGCACACCCACGCTTGTTTGGTGAATTTAAAGGGTCAGAGTAGATGCTAAGAAATAGTTTTTAAAAAGAGGGGTCAAACAGTGGAACAGGTTTCCTAGAGAGGTGGCTGATGCCCAGTGTCTGTCAGGGTTTAAGGGCATTTGAGCAATGCCCTTAATAACATACTTTACCTTTTGGTCAGCCCTGAATTGCTCAGACAGCTGGACCAGAGGAGCATTTTAGGTCCCTTCCAACTGGAATTATTCTATACTCGCCTCTGGTGCCAGCAGGTGAATATGACAAAGTGCAAACCCTCAGAGCTTTGGCAGAAGGCTGTAAACAAACCTGTTCATCAAGCGTTTCTGCTTCTCTGAGGAGATCCCTCATCTCGTCTGCAGCATCATCAACCTGGATGGTCCAAAGCACAGCATGGTTCTTTTTTTTGGACATTGCCTCCTACGTGTGGGGAAAAAACAAGTCAGTGTGTCTGAAAACAAACTCTTCCTCTAGTGAGGGCAGGGACTGAAATTTACAGGAACAGAGTGGATATTCAAAGATTCAAGCTACATGGAAAAACCAAAATGTCATCAATGTTTGCACCTGGAGATGAGTGGTAGTGAGGTTCAGGTCATTCAAACGCCTTTGAGCTGCAGCTCCTGTAGAGATGCTCAGTAGAGTGGATTTGCTTTCATCAATAGCCAGAACTGACAATCGGATGTCATCTGTCAAATCCCAAATACATTTATCACAGCCTGATAAGAAAATAAGAGAACATACATTTTTTTGGTGTTTGTGTCAGTTAACAGCAAATATCTGAAATTCCTGTAATAGTGCTCCTGTCCCATGATGTTCCCTCTCTTTGTCATCGATGGTTCCTCATGGAACCCATTTTTCTTTCACTTTCATCCTCCCACTTCCAAGGTCCCACAGTACAGTTATGACATTTCCATCTGAGCAGCACCAGATGGGACTGCTCAAAGGGGCTGCCACAGGGATTCTGTAATCAGCTGGGAGAGAGGGAGAGGTATGTCCTGGCTGTTCCCTAGGCTCTACATCTTTGAGGCCCAAAGGACAACAGATGAGGGTTAAAAAAAACCAACTGCATTTTAACTCAGTATTTAAAATTTAGTGGTATGAAAAATAAGGATGTCCAGCACATGGGCCCTTGGCTGCCTACTTGATTATGAGGGCAATGTCTAAAAACACAGTTCTAATGTGCTTGGAAAGTGCTTGTGCAGAACTCTATCCTTGCTCCTGCTGAATGGTTGCAATGCCACCTTGTTTTTAGTGACACTAAAATCACTAAATGCAAATGACTTAGGTGAATGTGAAACACAAATTCCTACAGACAGTTTTGCTTGATATTTTAGCAGGTCCCAAATGTTTTCCTCCAGTTTCCTCTTCAGGCACTTAACCCCTCTTCTTGGGAGTAGGTTTAGAAACCCATGTGTTTATAATGCTCTGCATTATATACAGACGTAAAATACTAACATTGAAAAAATACCTGTGGTTACCAGTAGTTGCAACATAGTACTCCTGGAAAATGCCCAGGCTTCTTATCATTAGAGTAAGGGAGATAGTGGGAAAGGAACTGGCTGATGGATATATGCCAAGCTGTCAACAGCAACAATCTGTATTAGATATTGTGCTGGCTTTGACTGGGGTAGTTAATTTTCTGCACAGTTAATTTCAGTGACTGGTATGGAGCTGTGTTTTGGATTTGTGCTGAACACAGGGTTGATAATGTAGAGATATTTTTTTGTTGCTGAGCAGGGCTTACACAGAGCTGAGATCCTTTCTGCTTTTTGTACAGCCATGCTGGTGAAGAGACTAGGGGTGTGCTGGAAGCTGGGAGGAGACACAGCCAGGACAGGTGACCCCAGCTGACCAAAGGGATATTCCAGACCATGCAACATCATGCTCAGTAAATACACTGGGGGGGAGAAGGAGGAAGGGAAGGACATTTGGAGTGATGGCATTTGTCTTCCCAAGTAGACATTATGCAGGGTGGGGTCCTGCTCTCCTGGAGATGGTTGAACACCTGCCTGCCCATGGGAAGCAGTGAATTAATTTGCTGTTTTGCTTTGTTTGCAAAACTGTGTGTGGCTTGTGTGTGCACAAGTATTCTGGCTTTTACCCTTTTGATTCTGTCCCTGTTCCTGCTGAAGTGAGCAAGCAGCTGCATGGCACGTGGTTGTTGGCTTAAAACACAACTAGAAAACCATAAATTATATGCCAGATGTCACAGGTAAAGTTGTGAGAGCAAATTTTAGGGCCAGAATATTATTTTGCAGGCAGTGTGGCTCAAAGTCTATGGAAGTGGCTTTGGTAAGACTTCCCTACTCTTCTGCAGCTCGTACCTGAATGTGCAGTCCATATCACAGAGCTGGAAATATGCCTGTGCTCAGACAAGTGTGTGAGAACATGCTTAAGTACTCAGTCAGCAGGACATTGTGTATATTCACACACTTAAGTGCCCTGTGGGACCACAGTCAAAATCCTGAGCCCATTTGAGTACCAAGCTCTTAAGTTAGTATTTGCAAGCTTCTAAATATAAGAGCAATATTAATTTTTGGTGTTTTCATTAAAAAGTTCTTACTGATGGTTGGGCAGTCTGTGTCAGTAGAAACTTCAGGACTGTCTGCGAGGCATTCTCCAGTCTGGCTGTCACACATTCTCCCTCCACAGTTACATGCTGGGGGAAAAAGAAAAGGATTTTTGAAAGAAGAATATTAAAATGTACAACTTCCCCTCCTGAGACTAGTGAAATTATTGCACTTAGGATTGTGTGTGGATATTCAAAGCAATATCAAGAACTTCTTGGACTGATTTTCCTTTCAATACACAGAAAAAGGTGTTTTTTACACTGGTCAAATTTGAACGAACGAAATATGAAGTGGAAAACAAAATGAGAACCCCTCTGCTGAAATTACTTGTTCAAAGCCTGGTCACAAGTAGAGTCAGGGAGGCCAGAGTTGCCCAGAAGGGTTGTTGTGCATCAGTATCTAGAGAGGGTGACATTTAGGAGATGTATTAAGAAACGCAGCACAACTGAAGATAATTATTAGTTACAAATCTCTCCACAGCCCTGTGGAATTTATCAGCACTGTGTCAGTCTGTCACTAAAAAGGCTTTGCAGCTATCAGGGACTGATAGTGGACTCCAGTTACATCGTCAGCCTGAACATATCAAAAAGTAAATATCTCCTACCACTTACAGTGAAGAATAAATTATGTTTTGCATTTTTTCAAACTTAAGAAGGCAACATTTTTATTGCCAGCACAAGTGGCTTTTTAAAAAGTCCAGTTTTTAATCTAACATCTCTAAACCTCTTTCAAGGTTTAACTGGCTTTTTAAAAGATATCATTTTAAAGATTAAAATATTCTTGGAACACTTCAATACAGTAACAAAAGCTCAAGCAGAGCATAAGAACAGCAGCAACCTATCTGAAATTTATTTTGCTCTTGTGAGTCATGGTTTCAGCAGAACCTCATATAACAAAATATTTTACTGCCTTTTTATTGCAGTCTGTTCATTTTTACCTATGAATTGTTCTTGTATTTACATTTCCCATTGCACATTCAAGGATTTGTCAAGTGAGAATTTGTAATACAACTTTAAAGACATCATACACTAGAGTCAGAATAATTTTGTGTAAGTGGGCCAGTGTTAGTAGAACTAATCTGTTTTTGTACTTATGTAAGACAGAAATTGGTTGTGAATTTTCTGATGCAGTTGGTATTTTGGCCTTATCACAATCTGTGCCTCCCAGCTTTTGGATCTATGAGTATTTTTAATTTGTTATTTCTTTTTTTTTTTTTTTTTTTTTAAGAAGTGAAAGAAAAGCATCAGTTGAAATTAGAGATTTCTCTTTACCTATATAATGAGGACTAGGCTATCCCCAGGTAGCAAAATTAAAGTTAAAAGTTAAAATTTTGATGAGATCAGTGCCCAAGAAAATAAAATTTTGTCTTTTCATTTAAATAAACACCTGTGAGTTTGTTACACAACATCAAATTAATTTCAAAAGCAGTCTGAGCCATTTTTCAACTACTAGTTTAAGAGGTAGTACATTTTTAGTAGGGAATGAAGATTTTCCATGCTGCCATAGTTTGCTGATAGGGAGATCTTCTAAATTTACCTTTATTTCTGAGGGACATTTGTGGAGAGCTTTGAGGTGTGGCTAAAGGATATGTGGTTAAAAAAAAAAAATTAAAAGCAGCTGAAGACTACCATTCAGAGCTACCCAGGTTTTGTCCTCCTCTCTCAAAAAAAAAAAAAAAAAAAAAGATTATTTTAGATTGGTAAAGCTGTTTGTTCATTTAGTCCTCTTGCCTTTTTTTTTGTTTTATATGCCCTTTGAGGCACTCTGTGGAAACCATGTATGCAGACTGTCTTGATTTTTACACTAGTTTTGTTTCTGTATTTTCAGTTTAAAGAAAAATTGTCTCATTTCAGAATCATTTCTAAACAATAGCTCCTAATTGTTCCACAAAGCCAAACAAAGTATAAGCTTTCCCTGTGAACTACACAAATAGTTTGAACATCATGGATATATTGATGTACTGCAATCTACACAGTACTGTCAAGCACAGCACATTGTGGTGCTCAGCAGATATGAAGATGAAATGAGAAGTGTATAATTCTCCAAAACATAATACTGCAAAATCAGGATTCAATGGAGTGAACTCTGAGATTAAATTCACTTCTGAAAAGAGAAAAGCTGTACCTCTCACAACATGTTCAAGTGCCCAAGAACTTTTTATTTTTATCAGAGATCAAACATTGCAAGGAAATCTCCTAACAAAGAGAATTACCATGCTGATTTGAAGTCTGCATGAACAGCCTGTTTAGAGGAGTCCTGTGAACCTCCTTAAGGGTGCCAACGAAAAAACTGTGCTAAGGCAATGAAAGTTTGATTTGAGTTTTGAAACTCTAGGCTCAGAGATGCCTTCCAAAATCACTTATTGCACAACCTGCTCAGACACTTGGAATGCCCTCTAACTCTCAGACTTCTGGCAAGGTTACTCTTAGGTGCTTGAAGCTTTTGGCCATGGTCAGGGCACGATTGCTATGGTTTGCAGAGTTGAAGTGCTGGGTGTGTTTCTCCTGCCTCATGGAATTCAGGAGCCACAGCCTGGGTCCTGTCATTCCTTCCTGGAAAACTGTAGTTAAGTCATCTCAGGTAAAGTGAATTAGGCAGTGAAGTTCATAAACAAGGTTTCACTTTTGCAACCTCAAAATCACAGACATGCTGAATTTCATGCATGTCTTGGCTACCTAAATCTGGGCAGGAAGTGAGTTTTGGGGCATGCCATTCCCCAGAGCTGATGCCTTTTTAACTGGTTGGGATACATGGCTTTTGGCTTTTGGGATACATGGCTTTTCACTTTTGGGATCACTGTGCATGAGCACCAGCTCTTCCTGCTCTGCATAGATGGAATTCAAGCACATGACTTAGCAATGTGAGTTACATCCTGGAGATGGGCACTCCAATTCTAGCTGTCACTGGAACATAAAACCACAAAGGACCAGTGGTGGCATCTTATGCAGTCCCCTACAAATGAAAATAGCAGCACAAAGGGCACTTGATAACAGAACATCCTCACAGCTTCCACCCTGTGCACCCCAAAACGCTTCATAATAAGGTAGTAAAAAGCAAAGTCCAAGTGTACTTGGAATTGCAACAAGGATCAAGACATTGCTAAGTCCCTGAGGCCTGTAGCTCTGTACCTGTAGGTCCTGGAGCACTTTTGAGGTGCAGGTTGAGTGTGTGCTTTGACTGTCTTATCTTTGAGTCAGGCAGAGGTGGGAATGATCTGTCTCCCCTCTTTGTGTTCCTTCTGGTCCTTGAGGGACCCCTACCAAAGAGGCTGGGAGTGAGCCACCGGGCCCTTGCTCTGAGCACCTGCATTTTGCCTTTAGCAGTGGCTGTTCCTAAGTGCTTTCAAAGAGGATGTAAACTTGTCTCCCAGAGCCAAAGCAAGGATGAAAGGTATGAGGTCAAAGCCCTATTTGGATCAAACTACATGTAAATTAGGAGAGTAATTATACTGGAGGAGATAAGGCTTTGTGACCCCTCTGTGCAGGTATGTTTTGCTAAGGTACTCTGGGCAGCACTTTACCAGACCCTGAAAGTACAAGTCATCTCTTGTGTAAAAATACAGTGAACAGCATGACACAGGAATTACAGGAAATGCAGAATATATTACCAGTATGGAAACTAGCAGAAAGTGAGTGCATATTAGGTCAGGACAGGAAGGATGATTCTGTTCCCATTAAAAATACTTTCAAGACCCTAAGCACCATCAGTTTGAATGGTGATGGTGTGGACAACCACAAGGGTGAAGACTCTGCCCAAAGAACTCTTAGAAACCCTTATTTAAAACAAGATTCAGGAGAACACAACAGTGCTACGTTAAACCTGCCCAGGTACTGGAGATGTTGGACTCTGGGGTCTGGAAAGAGATACTCATGGGACATGGAAAGAGATACTTCCCTGGTGTCTGGGATGATTCAACTGAACAGTCATCCAAATTATCCCATGACCTGCCTCCCAGAGCCACAGGTGTCTGACAACTGGTTCAGGCATCTGTGATTTCTGCGAGATCACCCACAGACCACGCTGTGCTGCCTGTAGCTCAGCTCTGCTTTGCTGAGCTGTGGAGAATACCTGTGCAGTTTTTGGCGAGTCGGGCGTCCCCGTAGTAGCCCGGAGCGCAGCGCTCGCACGCGAAGCCGCTGGTGTGGTGCAGGCAGTTGCGGCACTGGCCGGTCACTTCGTCACAGTCTTCAAAAATCAGATTTGGGTCTGAGTTGCCATTGCAGTCACATTTTTTACAAGTGCTTCCAATTAGCAAGGGGTTCCCATAGTAACCTGGGGCGCACCTGAAAGGAAGAGCAACATGGGCAATGATGAGCAATGACACTCCTCTCTGTGATACCTTTTTTTCTCTGGCCTTATTTATGTTACCAGGAATTGATCACTGTCTGCAGTTTCTAATGGACAGAAGGCTAATTAGGAGCTTTATTCCTACAGAGGCTATTTTGTGCTCTAATCTCAATCTGTACTGTTATATATTTTTCTCTTCTTGAACACCCCTGCTATCTCAAGCACACCAGTCTACATTAATTTATTTTTTGTGCGTGTCTTTAGCAGTGAAATAATTTGCTCCCTATTGTTTTAAAATCTGTGACAGAACTACTTTGGCAGCAAGGCAGCTCTACAGTGTTTATTTTGGTCTCTTTCAGCTCTGTATCTCACCAACTATATTGTGTTATATAGGAAACTGGGGTAAGAGACTGCATTTCAGGATGCTGAAACTCAGAGGAAGTTCAGACTTTATTTCTATTATAAATGTACATAAAAAGTACCCACCAGGAAAGGTTTATAGAAATACTTCTGTGGTGAGGTATTGGGGTGGTTTCTGGTTTTTGCAAAACAGAATAGGCCCTGAACCAGACTCCATTTTTCAGATCTGTTTGATGTTAGCCTGTTGGATGAGGGTAAAAGGCTGGGAGCAGTCACAGGAAGGGAGGATTCCTCTCTCGGTTTGCAGACGGAGAGCGGGAGGTGGGTACCATGCACCACAGTGAATGCCTGAAATGGGTCCAAATTTCTTATCATGTCTTGTCATTTCAATTGAGAACTTTCTACATCTTAAAATTAGAGATATGCTGATACTATGGTGTTTTTTCAGAGCATAGACACCTTGGTGATGTGTAACATTTCTGGCTGATGAGTGGTCCTAAGCCAAGAGGTAGTAATAGATTTGGGTATTTGGAAAGAAAGTCTCATTTAAAGATGTTTCAGCTGATATCAGGGAATGTGCTTAATCCTACAAGCAAGGGGAGTTTTTTCAAAACAACCACTGAGACAAGGAGAATTGGTACTGGGGTGGGCATGGAGCGCTAATGAGAGTGAATCCTTGAGCAAGGGATTCTCTGGAGGAGCTGGCATCTGGAGCAGCATGGAGCAGTATCTGATGGACTGGGGGGTGTCACCTGGAAGGACAGGGGCAACCCACACTGTTTATGGTGTCACTGTGTGGTGGCAGGAGGGCCCATGAAGCAGAAGCCTGGAGCACAGACATCAGGGACTCATACCCCAAAACTGGAAATGAATAATTGCTGCCAGGAGGGGAATAACTAGCTGGTGTAACAGTTGCTGGTTGAAGGAATTGGAGGATTGAATAGTTTCTGCAATGATTTAGGTAAGGAGTATTTATTGTAGTTCATTCTGGTTTATCACCATGTTGTCCTTGTCTCCCATCCAAAGTCCTGTTTAAGATGCTGTTTTTCATGTCTGTTGTTGGTAAGCAGGGAGTGTGAGCACTCAGGCAGTTCAGATTAATTTTCCCAGATTCTGGCTGGATACCTAAACTATGGTCTGTTGTCTTCTAAAATCTGAACACAGTCAAATCCAGGGTCTGCCATGTCTGAGCCATGAAAATGTGGGGGATTTGATAAAAGCTTCAGATCAGTTCCTACATTTTCTGTTTAATTTTTTTTTATAAATACAGAGAATAATTTCCTCAACACTGCTTTGTTCATGTTCCAGTCCTGAATCCTCACAGTAGAACCACATAAAATTTTAAGCATCTTAATATAAACCACTTGGCTGCCTCAAATACTGCTTTTGTCAATGACAAAGGCTCTTTTTGTCTCTTTGGCAGCACTGCCAGAACCTTTGGTGCAGATTTTATCATTTGAGTGACCCAGATGTAAAGAATACCAGGAGTTTTGTGCACCCCTTGAAGAACTGTGAATGCAACACTGAGTGCAGAGTGTCATTTATGATTATGATTTGGTTGAATCATTCCCCATTCCCGTGGGAGTTAGAGCAGGCAGTGATGGGTAAAGCTACTCTTCAGTCATGCCAGAAGTCTTGCTATGGTTTTCTAAGATGTCAGGTTTTTGTTTTTCTGTAGTTAGGTATTTTTCAAATGATTATCTGTCTAATGTGGCCACCAAGTTCACAGAGGCCACTGAGTAGGGCTGGGGTCAGACCAGCCTTTTGCTCACTGCTGCCCACATTTACCAAGAGCAGCATGCTACCCCCACCGGGCCTGCAATGTCTGCCCTCTCATCAGGACAAGGACACTTCTTTCCCTTCTTTTCTGAAGTGTACTGTTCAGTTCACTTGCCAGGAATGTAGAGGACATTTCCTGGCCTCCTCACAGATATAAGTGCTGCTTTTTATGGCCATCTGAGGCACCAGAATGGGTTGTCCAGAGAAGTTGTGGATGCCCCATCCCTGAAAGGGGTTCAAGGGGTTCAAGGCCAGGCTGGGTGGAGCTCTGAGCAACCTGGTCTAGTGAAAGGTGTCCCTGCCCATGTCAGGGGGTTGGAATCCTTTAAGATCCCTCCCAACCTAAACTATTCTATGACTCCATGATACCCTTTTATTAGCCATAACTTCTCATCTGGAGCATCTGCTTAAAGCAAAAAGAAACTTTTGGAGCTGAAAATAAATGTGTTACCTTCACTTTCCCCTTCCCTTTGCCTCTGTAGGCAGGTATATCTCATAGCGCTGAGGCACTTAACCTCTTTTGAATAGTGGGTAGAATGTGAGAAGAGAAGAGGCCACTGGCTGGAAATGTATTGCTCCATCTATGCACTTTATGGCCTGAAAAAGTTAAGAGGCGTGCAGTAAATGTCTTTTCCTATATTATATCAATGACCCTTTTTGGCTAAAAAAGAATATTTTACCTCCTATAATAAAATAGCAAAGTTATCTTTATTTCATTTTGCAGCCCTTGTTGCTTCCTGTAACTATCAGTGAGTAAGAAATTCCTCTTAACTTCCTCTTCTCTGGCAATGCCAAAAGAACCTTTGATCTATTTGCTTTGGACAGTAAAGTGTCATTTATTCGGTTATCTTTTTTTACATTTATGCATTAACAAAATCTGGATTTCATCAGTTACCATCCTGCTACCTTACTGCTGAAGTCCAGGAGAAAAATGATTAATTCCTAAATTTTACTTTGGGAAGCTGGTTTTCTGAGTTCCTTGCAAGAGCCTCTGCGATTTCACACCACCTTTTGCTGGCAAACATAAGCTGGATAGGTTTGTGCCAAGGCTCCAGAGCAGCACAAGAAAGCCTCCTACACAAATGCTGGGGGAAATGGAGCAGGTTGCCTCCCGGTGAGCTGCTCTGCACATCCTACACGCTGCCCCTGCAGGGGTGTCCTGTGGCTCACTGCACCGCAGTGCCTGCCATCAGTGCTGCGGAGCGCTGGGAGGGAGAGCGGGGAGCAGGGTGCAGCCTTCCTCTCCCTGGGGACATGAGCTGTTCTCTGGGCTTCGAGAAGGGCCTGGGGAGATGACCCTCCTCGCTCAGGAGCCCGTGCCAGCAAGCTGATGGCACAGCAGCTGCCGTGGGAGAAGGGAGTGGTGACAGTGCCCAGCAGCGCAGTGTGCCAAGGGGGGACTCGCTCTTTGGCAAGGCATCGTCCAGCTGTGCAACACTTGCTGACGTCTCTGATACAGATGGCAGTGGGACCAGGAGCCTAGCAGAAGGCAAGTCCTGTTTGCCACTGCTTGCAGCTTACCCATCAATTAGCCGAGGTCTTAATGTGGTGACCAGGACAGGCTGATTTCTTTCTGTAGCTTTTTCTACCCAGCTTTGGCTTCCTTGAGACAGAGGCACTGTGTCAGGCTGGGTAGTGGCCCTTAGAAAACAAAGCCGGTGCTATTTTCTGCTGCTTCTATGCTGCTGCTACCCATTTCTTAGGGTATTGCTTGTAGTGTGGGTTGACATTTTAATAACCATCAAGAAACCTCAATGACCTTTTAATTGTCTGCATTATCCTTTGTGTACAAACCTGACATTTTGAAAGAACAAAAGAATACAGCTGTGGGCCTGCAAACAAGGGAGGGTTTTTATTTTTATGCCATCTGCTTTCACTGTTGCTGTCATCATTTTGGTGATGTGGAAGTAATAGACTGATGTTTTTGCATCATCTGTAAGGGGAAAAGCCTTTCCTCATTGTCCATCTTATCTTTTCCATATTGATTTCTCTTTGCATCTTAAGCATGCCTTTTTTCCCTTCTCTGACTGTTACATTAAGTGTCATTTGAATTAAAGGCTTGCCCATTAATGACAGTTGACTAAAATACTTCAGAGGCTTTAAGGGAAAACAAAAGATGTTCAGGAAGCCATTGTTCAAGCCATCCCATATCCCTCAGTCCTTGTGTTAGAGCTTTTTTAATTTATTGGCTGCTCAAGGACAATTTCTGAATTATATTCAGGCCCCTGACATTCACTGAAACATAAACCATGTGTGTTCATAACAAGTAAGACAGCCTCTTACAGCACATGAAGTTGCATTTTTACTGTATAGTTCCATTTATTTGTGCCCTTTGTTATTTAGAGAATACTTACTGGAAATTCTTTATGGACATAGGAGAAAGTTGAAAAGCAACACTGGCCTATGATTGTTTGCTTGACTTTATTGAATTATACCTGTGAAATGCATTTAAAATGTAACTGAAAAAGCTGTATCTTTTTTAAGAATTTGACTCGATAGTGGATTTTATCCTTTGCTTTTGTAAAAGTTATTTGGTAGAAACCTGCTACATATTTTAGAGAGGTGAATTGCAAGAGGCATCGATGTGATGGATATTTTTCACTTCAGCTGTTGTTTCTGATTTGCATTTTATATTATTAAATGGTACTCCTTTCAGGAAGATCACCACATGAAGGTGTACAAAGTGCAGGAACTAGATCAAAATATATAATGTGTAAATGTTTGTCTTACTCTGACCTGTGTCCACAGCAAATTTTGGTGCTTTTTAGTGGGAACTGAATGACATCAAATAACAGACATTATTCTACCTGATGAAAACAATGCATAAAATTTCTGCCCAATATGGGAAAATTCCATGAAAAAGTTCTGGACTTCTGTATTGCTGACCATCAACTAACCCTATGAGTTTCTTACCTTTCACAGTTGGGTCCTGCATAGTTTTCCTTGCAGACACAACGCACACTTCCACTTTTTCTGTAACAGGAGACTGCGAAGCTGGAATTTCATTAGGAGGAATAGTTAGAATACCAGGCAATGACAAACACTTGGGAATGTTTCTTTGTTACAGTATCAACATTTGTTGTCAATATGAACTCTGGCTCTTGGTTATTCATTGCTGAATAGGCGTTAAGCTATTTGTGTAATTTACATTATACCCCTTGTTTAGTCTTTAAATTAGTTTAGGAAGCACTAATTAGTGTATAGCACTATGGAGCTATATGAACACAGATGTATATGTATGAAAGTTCTTGTCTTGCAGTGCAGATCAGACACATCTGCAGGTTTTGATACACACACTTTAGATAAGGGACTTAAGATAAATGTGTGTGTCATGTGAACCTAATTGCTTCCTGTCTATTATCCCAAAGGGTAAAATATTGTTTGTGAAGGGCACTGCAATGAGCATTTCAGGAACTTAGATTCTGGAATGGATGCAGCAGTTTCCTATGCAAATCTTATAGTTTTCCTCAAATTCCAGTGTGGAAGTTCCTAGTGGTGAAAACTGACCTCAGTAATGCTGTCCTCATTCACAGCAACTGAGGCTGCTCTGCCATCTTTTCCAAGTAAGCTGGAGAGAGTCTGTGGCCTCTTCTGAGACCAACATGCTGACTGCAGTAATGGCTTAGGCTGTAATTTCTACTGCCATGATTCTAAATCATGGATTCCTCTGTTTCCTTATGCTTTCAGGATTTAACAAATGTTTAACTAAATATGAGACACAAGGGACAGCAGTGGCCAGATGTGGAAACTGCAAATTTTATATGCATTTCAAACACAGTGATGGACATGGCTTAAATACATTAACAGGAAAAAAAGAGATACAGTCTAAGATGTTT
The DNA here is from genome assembly GCA_013399225.1 of Rhipidura dahli. Lineage (NCBI taxonomy): Eukaryota > Metazoa > Chordata > Aves > Passeriformes > Rhipiduridae > Rhipidura > Rhipidura dahli. The sequence goes on from VXAC01008834.1 coordinate 280,237, forward strand.
CTAGTTACTTTGCAACATGTGTGAATAAATTTCTGCCAGCACTAGAATGCAGCCAGAGTAACGTGTGGCAGCAGTTTCCAGCTGCAGGCCCTTGGTTGCTGAAACACAGCTCCTGAGTTGTAGGGTGCTGGGCAGCTGTGGCTGGGTTGCATCCATTTCACCCAGGACAAAAGACTCAGAGCAATGGGAAGGGGCAGGATCCATGCACTGCCTGTTCCAGGAACAAACAGCATTGAAAGGTGATGAGAATTCCCACTTAATTTCAGTTTCTGCCAGCATTTCTCAACTGGTTGGACAACCAGTGACAAAAAAAAAATCTGTCTGGATATCTGCTGTTTCAAAACATTTCATATAACCAGAGAGAACATAAAATGAGATTATTCTCACAGAATTTACAAATTAACTTCTGTGTGACTTTTACAAGAACATGTTGAGAAAGTCATAATAGTTTGGCAGGCTTCCTCTTCTTTCACAAAGTCTAATTCCTTCACGTAGTTGCAAAAACCACATTGTGGATTTAAGTTATGAAGTAAGACTGAAATCATCCTCAAGTTTTATACTTTTTGTGAACTTCTGGGGAGAAAAAAAGGCTTTATAATTCCCTTTGGTTTGAAAAGAAGCAACATCTGCTGGACTGTGAAACAACCTCCATCCTCCGTTTTTTGTTCCAAAGAGATGACATTATACTTTATGTGTAATGTCCAAAAGTTACTCCAAAAGTTCCCAGGATAGAAGATATGAAGATAGTCCGGTCAGAAAATCTAGAGACACTGCTGAATTCCTGGAAAAAATACCTATCTGATGAGTCTGTCTGTTCACAGATTTGGTATTCTATTTCTGAAGTAAGACAGAGTAAAAAACAACATCCTCTGGATTTAAAGCCATTTAATGCTTCTCTGCTTCTGGTAGAGTTATTATTTGGCCTTACTTTTTATATGTAGTAGGATTAATGCAGGAAAATTGATAAAAATTAAAAACCTCCATCCAATAAAGAGCATTATTTCTTTGAATTTAGTTAAGCTTTAGTAAAGCTTAATGTTGCTCAATTCTTTTTTGCCTGTTCCAGCCCCAGCTGAAGACTGTTTTGTGGTCAGGTCTCTCTCATGCAAGAAGCTGAACAGGCAATTTCTGCATCTTATTTAAATAGTGGTATGAGGCAAATTGGGATGGGATGTTCCTTTAATTGTTACCTTCAGAACTTCTCTGACGGAAAACCAAAGAAGTGAAGTGGATTTTTACTGATGTTATTTTCAAAGGGGAGACAATGTACGTAGAATATCCTGCGATGGAAGGGTCCCCTGAGGCTCATCAAGTCCAAGCCATGTACTGCTGCTAAAGTTGAGGCATTTGCATTCAGGTCCTTGCAACTTTTGTTCTCCCTTCCCAATCCCATGCTGCTGAGTTTTGGGTTTGGGGTTTCCTTCTCTCTAGTGGTCTGGAATAGCAGAGGCATAATGTCCCTAGCTAAGGACTGTGTTGAAACAAGGAATGCTCCTTGGCACTGCTGTAGAGCTTGTTGGGCTGCAGGGTGAGGCAGGGTCTGGGTGAATGCAGATCCAGTCATGCTGGGTCAAATTGAGCTGTAGGGAGCACAGACCAGACCTTGCCTGACTGGCCTTGCTTGGCAGAGCTTGAGGCTCATGCAGTAGTGCCTCAGGCGTGGGCAGCCCAGGTTGTGGCTCAGAGAACAGCTTCTTACACCAAAGTGGCTGCTTTTTGCCCAACAGGTTAAAAAAACCACTTTGCAAAGGAAAAAACACTCCTCCTGATTATTGTATTTCTACTTTTTCAGGCATTACAGCTGCTACTGAAACTGGAAGAAATAGTCTGCTTCATCTGCAAGCTTGCTCACTCCTAAACCTTTCTACATGTGAGCAAATCCAGGTTCTTCCACTGTTTCTGAAGGATTTTCTCTGTAATCCAGGCAAAGCTAAAGTTTTTCAACAATAGCTGTTCTTCACCCCTTGGCCCTTCTCACATGTCTGCAGCTCACTGCAAAAGCCAAGAAGGGATCTGTGGGAATTTGGCCAGGGTGATTTTGTTCCTTTGCCAGTTTGAGCCCTGAGCAGCTGAACAAAACGCAGCTCATCCCACCTTAAGGCTGTGTGAGTAACCCTGTAGCAACAACAAACAAATACAGTAAGGACAAAATTCCCTTTGCTGTGAAGTCCTGCTGAAAACAGAATGGGAAACAACACGAGAGGAATACCTAGCTCCCTGAAAAAGGCTCCAGCCTGTTGGCAACTATTTACTCTCATCTGCCTGTGGTGGGATTTGCATAGATACCTCTCTCCCAGAGCATGAATCTGAGCAAGAGGAAGTTGATAATTTCTTTCAGCTGCATTACTGACATGCCACTAATTGTTTCTAATGTCTAGCTGTGGATTGTATTTTTGTGTTTTCTTTGCTTTTTCTTTTTTCTGAAGGCACAAAGCACACAACATTTGGAGTTCTTTGACTTGGTCTTGGTTTTCTGTCAGGCTTCAGACTTTCTTACCCAAAAGTACCTGGGCATCAGGTGAAGGGGCACTGTACCTGTGACAGAATCCTTCAGCACTTTCCTTTGAACTGTTACGGTGCTAACCAGATCCAGCTGCTCTACACTCAGGGGACTGCAAAGTCATGCTTTTTTTTTTTTTGTGGTGTGTTTTACCCTTCAGGTGACATGGATTGAACTTTCTGTCTTTTTTTTCTCTCTGTCTCAGCCACATAAATCTCTGATGCCACCTTTCTTGAGAATTGTACTTTAAGGGATTTTTAAAAGCAACCAGACAACTGAATAATTTCTTCTACATAAAAGGATGAACTTGCTCATTCTCCTCCCTCTTGGTAAGAATTGGTATGAGCACTTAAAGATATTTTACACCTTCTAAATGTGAAATGCTGTTTCCTGTGGTTATAAACATGAGCAGCTGGTAGTCCTTGTATTTCCCCCTGTGTTTGTCAAGGGCAGCAGCCTTTGTCTCCTGCATTCAGGAAGGGATGCTGACCCCATCTTGGAGAGAGCCAAAGCCAACCCAAATCAAAGAGAAGCAAAGACTCTTTACATACTTGGCAAGTGCTGGCAGGGGACAGGGGCAGGGCTGGCAGGAGGTGGGCACTCCTCTCACAACGTCACCAATGAAGCCGTCCAGACACTGCTCACAGTGCTGTCCTGTTGTGTTTCTCTGGCAGTCCTGCAGTGGAAAGAGACAGCATGGTGAAAGTTAAATGGAGGTGCTGCCTAATTCATAAAAAAATCACTTAGCTGAAGACCTGGCCAAGCAGAAGAATGGCCAATGACAGACCTTGACCTTTCAAGGTATCGACAAATGCAGGCAAACAAGATGACACAGCTGGGAATAAAAATACCATAAATTATTACAATGACCAGCAGCAAGTGTTGACAAGGTGCAGCATGGGACAAAACAGATGTGTGGCTGGGGCAGGTGCTGGAGCAGAAGTGTCAGAGCTACTCAGGTATAGCTGCCAGCCCTGTTTTGAACTGCATGTGCCAGAAGGGAAAAATCCCTTTTAATGACTCCAAAACTAAAAAAAAAAACCAAACAAACAAACAAAAAAAGGTGTCTGCTAGTAAATACTGCCAACAGACTTGAGCACAGATACAGGTTTCAGCAAGACTGCTTCTGGGACTTGGTGACTGGAAAGGAGCATTGGGAGTACTGGGAGCTGTCTCACCCAGGTACTTTGGAAGAGTAGGAAGGATGCAGAAAGGGTTTCCACTCTTGCAGCTGTGAAGTTTTGCAGTGTCCCTGAATCAGAACTCTCCAGTTACAGCACTTTGTATGGATACAGTACAGATGTGAACAGCTATGCCAGACTTAAGGCAGCAAGGATACAGATCCATGGCAGACATATGTGGAGAACTACTCTAACTGTGCATGTTTGCTGTAGGTTTGGGTTAGCTTCCTTGATTCTTTCCTCTTCTGAGCTAAAAGCATGGATCTTGGAAACTGCAGACTGACAGATGTGATTTCCATCCCTGGGAAGATGACAGTGTCTCTAATAAATAAGGATCTCTGAGTACATGAATAAGCATCATCTGATTCAGGAACTCCTGCTTCACTAATCTGCTGCATAATGGTGCAAATAGCAAGGGTATGAAGGAGAGCTAGAGGATGTAACCTGTCTGGACTTCCTCAAAAAACCAACTAAGTTGACAAGAAACTTGAAAAAAATATCTTTTGCAAACTGAAATCTGATGAAGGGTAGGAAGTTAAGGGTAGGATATAACAGTAACTTTTCAGAGTGGGAAGAGTCACTATTTGGATCACCTAAGTCTTGGTGCAGATATGAGTTTTGTTCAGTATTCACCAGTGTCTTACAGAAACAGAAAATGTAGGGCTGCTCAGCTGAGACAGAAAGGCAGGAGGTGTGTTTGGGTTATGTATAATTTAAAAGTTTGTAAATAAGCTAAATGCAATACAATACTCCACCTAAATTCTGCAATACAAGAACTAAGGGGCACTGACTTGAAAGGTACTTCCCTACACAGGGCATAGTCTTCTGCTACTTGTTGCCAGGAGGCAAGAATACTTGCAGGGTTAAAAAGGGAATTAGATGAATTAATGAGCAACAGATTCAGAAATGGATGTTCCAAGGACTCAGGAGGTATGTACCCTGTGACATACTCTAATACAGCAGTTGTGGGTGATGGTGGAGTACAAAACAGAGACTTCAGAAATGGGACAGTCTAGGTGCCCTCCTATCCTGGACCTCCCATTGCCTCTGCTGGAGATCACACATGGGCTGCAGAGACATTCAGTCGGGCCCCGCATGGGACCTCTCCTGCTACCTGGCCCAGGAGCTGGGAACTGACAGGAGAGCTGTGTGTGGGATTGCAGGAGTGCTCAAAATGGGAGGGAGCTCCCTAGCCTGGGCTGAGGGGCACCTTGGTGCCTCTGGGGCTGGAAATTCTTCAGCAGTGCTGGAGCAGGGGTGAGTGAGCTCAGTTAACCAATTTTTCACCTGGGCCAGACCCTGCAGATTTGAAAGTCACTCTCTTCTCCAGTCATGGTGTGTTCTTTGAAGAAAAGTGTATGACAAAAGAGGAATGAGATTAGGGAAGACATTTAATGAAAATAAATAGTCAAGCTTCTCTTGCACAGGCATTCCTAAATTAGTTTTGCATCCAAGTGTTGTGACTTCGATTAAGTAGCAGAATTTTGTCCTGGCAACATTGATGTTTTTGGCTTTGCTTGTGAAAACACATCTGATTTTTTTTTTAACCAGTATTTCTTCTTTGAATTCCATAAAGGCTCCCCCCATTAGGACTCATTATTTTAGCTCAGATCCTTTTTGATTTTAGAAAACTTTGCTTGTCTTGCAGCATGCTTTATAGTCATAGAGAACCCGTTGCACAGAAATTATTTCTTTCTACAAGACTGTCATTTGGCCAGAGAACTCTACAGCAAGTAGAATGTAATGAGAAAAAGGAAAAAAAGCCAATTTTTATTTCATAGATTTTTAAATAGATTAGCCATCAATAGTTTTAGAGCTAAAGGTGGTTTTCCTTAGTCTTACTTGCTGCAAGGGAAAAAATATTTAGTATACAGAAATACAGAAGGTTATTTTAACTAAGAGCCTCTAAAATGAGAGAATACTAGGAGGAGGTTTGAATATGAGGAAGAGGAGGATGAAGAGGAGGAGGGGGAAAGAAGTGCACTAATAACAGGGCACATGGTGAGAGCCAGAAGGCTAATGGAAGGCTAATATAGTTTAAAAAATATCTTACATTTGTCATTATTCACTGAAAAAGTGGTGCTAATGTACCACCAGTGAGGCATGAGACTGTGGGCCCAGAGTGCTTGAAGTAGTTGAGCCACCCTGTGTCTGAAGCATTGCCAGAGGTCTTGGATGGGCTCTGTTTGGTTGTAGCCTGCACTGGGTTTGGTCAGTTCACTTCACCTTGTTTGTTGTCAGCTCTCCAAACAGCACATGGGTATTAACAGAGTAAATCTGCTGCTGGTTTCCAAAGCTCAAATACCAATGCAATGAACAGAGCAGGACAGCCCATGTTGCTCCTCAAATCTACAGCTTTCATCTTCTAAACTGAATGGAAGTGAAAAAGGGCTCTTTTACCCCAGATACCCCATTAACTGAGAGCACTTTTGTAGTTTTTCTCTGGTTAGTGATTATATAAATGTGACTTTATCTTATTTAGCAAGACAGAACTTCTGTGGGTATTTAGAGCCATATTTTTACAGTGATAGAAAAAGTGTCCTTGTATTTTATGTTCCATTATTTTGAGTCTCCAACTAAACTGCTGAGTGCATTAAGCCCAAGGGGCATTTCTGAAGGCAGGGAAAACATACTCCCTGCAGCTCATGGGTGATTCCCAGCACTGGCTGACACTGGTGTGGTAGCTTGAGAAAAGTGTTTTGCTTCTCAGTGGATCATTTTCAGTGGCTCATCAATAGCAGCTTGGATTCTAAAGGCTTCTCTGTGAATCATTCATCCAGCAGCAGCTTGTCTGATGAGAGAGGGGCTGGATTGTATTTGCCAGTGTAAGAAAATGTCTTAGCTGGCCTTACTACTCTGGTCTCACTGAGGCCAACAATCTGTGTGAGCATTTCTGCCTGGCTCTTACTGTAACTATCTGTGCACACATGAAAAGAACATGACATGGTGCTGTGGGGGAGTGGGGGGCGTTACTTGGAAATGATTGTCCACACTGAGCTCCTCATTGACTCATTTGATTGGAAAGTAAAGCTGGAAACACTGTTCTGAGAACACAGAACACTGCATCTGATGCAGTTCTTTTCAACAGATGCATTTGTGCAAAAATAATAGTGAAAAAAAGCTTGTTTATTCTCTTCAGGCAATAGTATTAGGGCAAGTTTCCCACCACAAGGCAAACGTGCTTGTGTAAATTAAAATAACTGAAAAACTGAGGTGGGAATCTGCCCCACCTTCATTTAGGAGCCTGAACTTACAAGAGAAGAGCTCATTCAAATGGTCTTCAAAGGCACCAGCTTCATTAAGTCTGCCATTTTTGCAGTTTTAGGGAAGTAATTTCATTGGAGGAATAGCAAACTGCAATTTAGACAGTCTGGACCTTCTCCACAGGAAACAGGTAGCAGACTGGTTTTCTGTGTACCCTCTAAAGTTAAAGAAAGACAGGACCTGCCACAGAGTGGTGCAGAGCACCAGTTAGACACCTAGTACTCGATGATATGGAGACACTTCAGGGGCAATCAAAAGTTAATACCCAACCCTGTCTCTCATGAAGTCAGTATATCAACAATCCCCCCCCTAAAACCACAAATAAAACCTCCCAGAATAACAGGGTCTTAAATATTGTCTGTGAAATCTGGAAGGGTCCTCAAACCTTGACAATCTTATTATGTTGGAGATGAAAACAGTCATTGTTACAATGTGTGAGGAATTGTCCGTTTGTTTATCTTTTTTCTTCCTTATTACTTGTCCTTCTGAGAGACAGCCTTTTAACAGTTGTTAATGCAGAAGATGGCACAAGGGAAAACAAATTTCATAGGTAAAGAGATACAGGTGGTTTACATTGCTGTAAGGTAATTTGGAGGTAGATTTAGACATCCTCACACACTGTCTCATCTGTGAGGTTACAGAGCTGCATAGCACTGTGCATGCCAGCACACCAGAATTTGTTGCTATAGCAAAAAAATAATAATAAAAAAAAGAGTGAAGCACAATGACTTGTAAGCCAAGAGTTGTACATGTTTTATCTTTTCCATCTATGAGGTTTAGGATTTCAAGCTTTCTCTCTCCAGCCATTGTGGCTGTGATGCAGCATTAGTTTTCAGAATTTCATATGGAAGGAGGAGATGAAGCACTTAAAGTAAATACAGAGTATTGTGCAACTTTTATTAAAGAAAAGAAACCTAAGTGAAAAAAAAAAAAAAAAGGATAGCTACAAAACTCATTTCCTGATGTGGTTTGGGTCAAAATACCCCCTCTATGTCAAAGTTTTGATTTGTAGACCTTGTCCTGTATTAGTAAAGTGGGAGCTGATGCCTTGCCAAATGCACCTGGCCTGCTAGTTTCTCAATCCATCACTTGTGGCAGCTAATTGTGACAAATGTGGCTGAGCAGGTGGGAGAACAGCAGCAGCCCCTCCTCACAGTCCTGGCCTGATTTCCTTCGTGCCTCTTACATTGCTGTGCAGGAATGGAAACAAAGTGGTTGCATGTTGGGGGTCACTGTTGCATGTTTTCAACAGCAAAATGGGTAGGACAACAAACACTAAGTTTAAACAGAGATAAGAGGGAGGGAAATACCTATACCTGAGAAAATGAGTGGACTCATACTAACACTTTTGTCAACTTCTGCATTCTCAGATGCTCTGGAGAAGAGAAGGGCTTCATTTTAGCATGAGACTATTGCAGTTCTGGTTAGGTTTTGAAACACATATCACCAGTGCAGTTTAGATATCTGTAGCCCATCTTTGCAGAAAGAAGCACTGAGCTGTATGCAGCAAGGCTCTTTGTGTAGGCACAAGTTCCAATAAGCTCCCAATAAGCTGGGGAGTTTTGCTAGCTCCCTACTGCTTTTTGCTCGTGCTTGATGGATGGTTGTGGATCCACTGGCAACTCTCCAGGCCAGCCCTGGCAACCATGTGGAACATATTATCCTCTTGGGCAGAACTGCCAAATCTGTTCCAACCTTTCCACTCAGCTGTAAACCCAAATGCTTGAACACAAATCATTTCCACGACAATACGTTATATTGTAAAAAATTCCATAAAAGGCGGGAAAGGATACCAGTGGATTTATCCTCTCCACTGGTAGGATCATTTGGTCTTTCTTGTCCCAAAACAGTCACATTTATTTATTTATTTATTTATTTACTTATGACAATTTGGATGCCTTATGTAAAGGCTGATCAAATACATGGGACTGAAATGATAACAAACCACTTGAAGATTTTTAGAGAGACAACAAGAAATTTACATTTCACCTTCTGCTCGAATGCTTCCTCCAGACTCACTTCTTCTGTTCTGTGTTTTCATGCTTCTAGGAAGATCTAATCTCCATTAACAGCAGAAACCTCATGTGAGGCACTGACAACTGAGTCTAACAAAAATTTTGCCTGGATAAACAGCTTGGTATTTTTGGTATTTTTAAAAAACTTTCAACATTTCAATCCATTTTATTGTGTTCATTTGGAGTCATTGTCATAGCACATCACCTTAAGCAGCTTCCCTCCTTAGACTGTGCAATCCAGTTTTTTAATATGATGAAGCCCTGACAATTGTACTACTTGCACAGGATATGACAGCTTTAGAAAACCTGTTTCACCTCTGTAATTTACTCTTTCCAGAGGTGACCATCACAGCCCCTCTGATGACCAGTCATTTGAAGGCCACTCCCATGTCTGAATTTTCAACTGTCCAACCCTCAGTGGAGGTGCTCTAAAGAAATAGGTCAGCTGTAGATTGCTGGTGGGGTGCAGTCTGGGGGAAGGAGGCAAAACATTCCCTTAATATCTTCCTATCTTATTAGCAGCAAAACCTGATAGGCTTTATGCAGGACAAATGCACATCCCTGGGTCTGCAGATGGCCACCTGAAGCTCTTGCAGTTTCACCCACTTAATATCACATACATGCATGCTTCTGAAATCAAAAGCTAGAGCCTGAAAAGAGACCTAATTTTCTTCTCTTAGCCAGAACTGAAAAAATTATGTTAAAAATCCAGAGTCCAAGATCAGCACAATGAATTGGTGTTTCTTCCCCTACCAGCCTTGCGTGCATCACCAGATGGTGTCTTTGAAATGAAGCATTATTTGACATCTCTCTTTTAATATACCACTAGTAGAGCTTATGCTGTGCTGGCTATTCTTCTTCTAACACTTGGGTGATTTTCTACCCTAACAAAATGGACTGTGTGTCTCTTCAGTTTTAGTCACAGGACTACGTGACTGATTCCTGCACTGGTTTTATGGGGACATCTATGCAAGAAAGGCTCTGTCTGCAGTAATTTCTTCTTTCTGGTTACCTAAGGAGATTTTTGATTCATTGATTGTGTCATTCAATAAGCTTTTAATGACTTGTGGGTTTGATTTGCACTCTATGAATAAGCTGAGAGAAGTTTTGAAACAGAACCTCAAGATATATATGTCAGCAGAAATTAAAGATATGAGCACTCTACCTTAAGGCATCATTATAAAGGGTTTAATTTTATTTGATTTTGAATTCAGGGCAGAGGCCAATGAAAATTCCATTAATTTGTATGCTGTGGGAACTACATTTGCCAAATTGATTTGAGGGATTTGCATAATGTGATGGCCTCAGAGCATCATATGGGGCCCGACCCTTTCATTTCATCCCTTTTGAAACAGTACTTTTTCCTTTTTGTACTGTCTTGTCCATTTATTCAGTTCTTACAGCTTAGTTATTACTATAAAAAATATCTACCAAACACAGTGTTATTATTACTGTGATGTTATTATTGCTTCCAGCACTGTTAGCAGAGTTAACTTTAAAAAGTGATGGGTTTTTTTAATGTTTAAATCATTCCATTATGTTGATAAACATGCAGATAAAGAGAACTTTAACTGTGGGGAAGATCAGCTTTTCTAAAGATCCTCTGCTAAAGACATTCTGTATCTCTGGTTCAAGGTTATTGCAAGATGTGGTTATAGTGGAGAACCCATGAGCGATAAAACTTTAGAATGCTTTTGCATCTTGGAAGCAGGGAGACAGCAAGTTCACACTCATGGAAATAGAGGATGACAACAATAATAATGTGGGATAAATACATGTTTAACTTTTAACAACCCATTAAAAGATAATGGAATGCAGAAAATCTTGTCTTGCTATCAGGTGTGGTGGTTACCACTGCAACAGTTATTGGAGTAGTTTGCCTAAAAATTTGAGAATAGAGAGAATGGTGAGCTCTCCATACCATGTGGTCCTATCTCTTCACAGGAACTCCCAGCTATAGAGGTACTGACTCATTTCTGCCCCAGCAGGCTTTGGCCAGATCCATACATGTCCTTCTCCAGAACAGCCCTTGGGGAAGGCTCCTTTGTCCACTGATATTAATACAAGTCACATTACCAACCATCAAGTCACCTTTTCCTAAATCAAATTAATTCATTCATCTGACATGTTTCTTCCTGCTGTAATTCAAGTTCCATCCTTCTTTCCCTAAGCTTTTCTTCTCCCTGGATTTCTCAGTCATATTTTGCTGTTTACCAATTTCATTAATCTTCCAAACTTCTCTGGAAGTTTCTGAATATTCAGGAAGGTCCTGTTACTGCAGTCCCCATGGGCATCTCTGGTTCTGTTTTATGGTATCAAACCTTTAAACCTCCTTTTCATTCTGGTCTTTCCCTCTACCTTTCACTTTTATTTCACTCAAGCCTTTTCACTGTTTCTTTATATTCAGAAGTAAATGACCTGAGCCTAATGGCTTTTTAAATCATCCAGATAAGCTATCAAATGGCTATTTGAACTCAAACAGTAAACTAGGTTTTAGCTTTTAGATTTACTTACTACCTAGCTGGTTCCAAGAGTTTAGTATCCTGAAGAAACACCAGTCAGGAATGCACATTTACTTTCAGATAATTTCTTCCTGGTACTGTAAATTTTCTGTTTTTTTTCTGTTTTGTTTTGTTTTGTTTGTTTGTCCTGAACCCTTGACTTCAGCCTTATTTTTGTAGAAGATAGGAAACAGGTCTTCTGTCGTCTTGGTAACCTGAGCATATAATCACTTCCTAACTCACATATTCTACTCCAGAAGCTCTCTGGTGACCAGAGTGATCAGAAGCAGACATTTGACAAGCTCTCTGTCTTGTTCCCAAGTCTTCCATCAAAAGTTTCCCCTTGGCATCATTGTCACTTGACACTAAGGGGACAATCATCCCATGAGCAAAAAGCCTTGTGCATGTGAAAGGGAATAGCTGGGAATGCCTGGCTGTCCAAAAACACTTCTGAAAATTTAATTTTAAAAGACTAAGTTAATATGTGTTCTGCACACCAAAACCAGCCAGTTCTAAGCACTTTATAGTGGCCAAACCATAGTAATTGCTCCTGCTCTGAACAGCTGCACTGTCTTCTTCCCACAGAAATAAAAATGGTAGGAAATATGCCATGGAACTTGACTTTATGTATTTGTATAACTGAAATCTTGATAGGGGTTACAACAATGCAAAGTATGTGAATATTATGAGTCCATTTTATGAAGAGATAAACTGAGGGCAAAGGTTTATGACTTGTCAAATGTAACACATGGCAGAGCAAGAGGTTCTGGGCTCTACTTCTGCTTTACAAGCCTGCAAAGAGTATACTAGTGCCTCAGTCTTGCTATGGGGTTTAAATACAGTATTAACTTCCATCTTTTTTTTAGTGTATCAGTGTCCTGATTGCCCACTAATAGTTTGGATTAGTTTTACTGGATTGATTTTTGCTCTGCAACTACAAATGTTTGACTACTATTACTAACACACAGCTTTCTGTATGAGGTGATTCTGAGTCGGATGGAACATATGGGAAATTGTAACAGTACCTTGGAATTCAACACACTCTTTCCTTGGTGTATTGTTTCAACCTTCTCATGTTGTTCCTTCACAGCAGGAGACTGCCATGCAGCAGAATTGCTATGGATAACACATGTACATGGTCTCACAGGGGTCACTCACCATTGTAAATTGTTTATATTATACACAGCACTGTATTCATAAAGGGGAGAATGAAATGTGTTTGAATTTATACTTTTTTTTTTCTCTAGAGGTATACAAAACTCTTTCCACATTTCTGATGGACTAAAAATTTCCCCCAGCATACTAACTCTCACAAGTACTGCACGAGGGAAGTGTTTTGAATCTGCAGAGATAATTTAAGTGAGAATGAATTTTGGCCAGGGTAACCCATTAATGTATTGATCTTGGCCCTACTTATGATCATTCTTCAGCAAAAAGCTCCTGTGGTACAGGCACTGCTTTTGCTGTGTATTGAAACTGAGCATTGGTGTTAAAAGTCAGACAATCAGAGAAGACAGGAATTCCTTACCACACAGATTCCAGATCCATCAAGGCATCTGTTTGCATTACCATTACAGTTGCAAGGAGAGCATTTTCCTGAGCTGGTACGATAAAATCCTTCTTGGCATCCCTGCAATGAAAAAAAAAGTATTTCCTATGCATAGGTAGTTGGAGAATTGGTGAGAGGAGGAGAAAGCAAGACTACAACCATCAGGTCTCCCCAGAGCACACTGTTCAACCCCATCATAGCAGACCACACATACACTGCTGAACCTGAGTCTGTTCTTTCACTCTCTGTCCTGGTGCTTGCTTTTCTGCCTTAGAGTGTTAAAGCTGTCAGCATTCCTGCCTGCATCCTGTCCCTGACAAGCTATGGGTGTGGAGCTGGCAGACTCTTACTGTGTGCTGTTCTAGAGGCTAAGTTAACCAGAAATCATAATCCTTATTAGGTAGAGAAGGTCTATTTATAGGAAAGGAATAGATTTTACTTAAAAAAAAAAGAAAAAATTAGAAAATTTACATCAAAGCCTTGATGAGATTTGAATGAATAACCTACAGGAAACAGAAACATACCTACAAAGATCAATGCCCTTTAAACGTGTGGCTGTGCCTGTTGTATATAGTTCAGTAATTTTGATAACTTACCAAAGTGTACCAAAATTAAAGAGAAATTATTGTATTGCACTGATCAAATTAGGATTAGCTTTCCTTTGTATCTTCCTATTCCTTATTTTCCTGGGTTGCCCTGAAATCAGGGATGAGGGGGTTTTTCTGCACTGTGATACCCATAGCTCCTCATGCCCAGGTCTACAGTACGATACCTCCCTAGCTGCAGAAACCTGCCTGTAAGCAGTGGTGCCAAATGTCCCTGATGGTGCCTGGGGCTAGCCAGCCCTGGCACAGTGCTATGGCCAGCCCTGGCACAGTGCTTTGGCCCTGTCGCTCCTGGGACCTGCACTCTCACGCCTGTGTGGTGCTGTGGTTACCACTGTGGAACACTGGGTAGCAAGAGCTAGCAATCCCGAATCTCATATGTGTGTTAACTTCCGTTCCCAAGTGGGGGTAGGTCCTTCTATCCAGCCAGACAAGCTGCTCACTTACAAGACAATGTATCTTAGGAGATGACTAACAACAAACTTTAAAAATGAGGTTTAGAAATGAATCATTAGTCCACCCTTATCCCAGAGAGCTCTGAGAAGTTGAGATGAACATAAATGGAAAACTCAGTTGCCTTTACCATTCCTCTGCACAGAATTTTATCTGGTTTGCTTTGGAAACACTTTGATAATAACTCCTAGGAGGCAAAGTCTTCAGACCACAGAGTCTTTGGGACAGCAGAAATACTGTCTATTTGTACTGCTTGTTTCTTTCAGTTGTTTAGTCTTTATGGTTTAGTCTTAGTGGTAGGACTGGCTCCTGCCAGACTAAGGATTGCAGCTGAATGATTACACCACACACTGTGGAAGGGAGACAGTTAGTTTCTAAATTGAAAGCAGATTCTTGTCCCAGTGTCTGCCTTTGCAGTATTTCTTTCCACCCATACAGATCTAAAGCTTGTTACATTCTCTGATGCCTCAGAGCAGGTGGGTGGTCCTAGCTGTGTTCGTTTAGTGTCTGCCCAAAAGCTTTCTTGGTTTTGCAGGTCTAAGCAGAATCATTTTTTACTTATGATAGTGAATAAGGACAATGAAAATGTAGGAATGCTTGTAAAGGTGCCTATGAAAATCCTTCAGTCAGCCACAAAAATAATCTCATTTATACTTCAACTGATGGTATGGCTGCTCTGCAGCCATGAGTGAGCTTTCCTCTAGTCCACACACCCAGCAGTAACAAGTTAGTGCAGGTCAGTGCTACATCCTTGGTTTGAGCATAAGGGCAAGGGCTGCACAGTCTTTGCTGAAGTCTACTGGGAACCAGTTTACCTCCTATTATTAGCAGAATAATAGTTCTCAGTTCCTCAAGACATCTGCCTCAATTCTGGGTCCCTTTGTTTTGATTGTCAGAGCCTCACTTCAAAATGAGATGTGGGGAAGTCATATGGGTAATTTTTTACAACCTTTTCCCCCCATGTTATTCAATTAATGACAAAAAGCTTGGAAAGTGCTGATGCTCACTATTTTAAAACGCTACTTTAAACCATGGGTTGCATCAATGTAAACCAGAAATGAGGTATCGACAATCAATGCTATGAGGAAAGAAAGAATGAAGGGAAAATGGGATCCAGATTGTTTCCTTTGGGCTCTGAAGTTTTCTTAGGCATTCTCAATTATTCTGATATATTTCTGTTGCTCCTTGCCCTACTAGCGATAATGGAGTGATTGGTTGGTTGTTCCAGAGCTTGAGCCAATATCATATTTATAAAAAGAAGTGTCAGGGTGTTGAGCTAATTGAGGGATTCAAATTGCTGAATGTTCTGGGAGCACAAAATTATTGCACACAAAGCAGAAAAAGGTCTGGAACAAAATGGAAATACCCTTCCTGAAAAATTGTTATGTAGGCAATTGAGTGAGGAACATTTCCGTCCACTGTCTGTTTCTGAGCAGTGAAGACACTTAGAAGGCCAAAATGTTAGGTCTGTATTAGCAATTATGTCTTCACAATTATTAGATTTTTTTTTCCCCGAGGGACAAAGCTGGTTCCAGTTCCAGTTGAAAAGTCCAATCAAATGTTGGCCTTGCTGATCTCCTGAAAATCTTTGCACCCATGGGGCATTTATTCCCCTACTCACACCCTGCATCTGGATTTAATGATTAGATTTCTTAAAAACAAGAACCAGCTGCATGCTGAAAGTTCTGGGGAGCCTGTAATAATTTTCTGCTTCTTCAGACCTTTCTGCTGGTCTGAGTGCAAGATGGGGCTGAAGATGGAAGACAATTAACATACACAGAGTATGAATTTACTCCCATATTATATTCAATCAGCTCCACCAATTTCACTGTAGCTGTGCCCGATCTGTGCCTGCAAACGGAGGGCAGAACCTGGTCCCCCATTCCTTCCCTGCTGCCAGCTTGCAGTGGTGGGGCAGCAGTGCTGGGTGGATGTTTGGGGTGAACCTGCCTCTTCTGGTGTGCTTTCCCCAAAGGAAGAGTGCTGAGCTGGTAACACAGGCTGCTCTGTGGTCACACCTGCATTGGCCAGATGAAGAAAGGTAAGGTGTGGTTTGAGGCCTTGTTTTGGCTCCTTGACAGACTTTGATTTTCCTCACAATGTCCAGGCCCAGTTCAGGGCGTGGCATCTGTTAGGATGTGCTCCCAAGAGGCAGTGTGTGTAGGGCTGCCCTTCTTTGGCCAACACAGGGAGTGCTTCAGCACATGGACATGGGCTGGGTTATCCTGCTCGACTAAGAGGCCCCCATGCTGCTTTATTCAGTACTTCAGATGTGGCCACTGACTCTCTCATCTAATGGTAAGAAAACATGGCACACTGTAGTGGGTTAACCCCGACATGACAGACAGTTGCCTGGTCAAATTGCGCTTCTCTCAATGTTCCGTATAAAACCCTGTGGAAGGCAGGAGTTTGGGGAGTTTTCTGGTCCAGGGGTGGTGGCCAGGAGCCCCGGGGCCTGCTGGGGCCTGCTGGGGCCTGCCGGGCCGGGTGTCCCTGCCCTTGCCCCCTTCCCGAGCCACAGCCCGGACTCTGGGGCTCTGCGGGGGCGGCCCTCGGGCTCCCTCCGGCGTGGCCTCTCTGGGACCGGCTCTGTCCCACAAGGGACCAGCGGGCACTGATGGAGGGGCCCGCAGCCTGCAGCTGCCAGCACACACTGCACGGCAAACTGAAGAAGACAGCCCTGTAACCAGCGGCGAAGCGGGACGGTAACACATCCCACCATGGTGATTCCAAAGCCAGAGAGAGAAAGAGAAAACCTCGTCATGTGAGACGGAGCCAAGATGGAGGAAAAAGGGCGGTGCCGCGTCCTTGTGCGCAGCTTAAAAGACTCCTTGCCTTGCTGTGGTATGAATATTGTAATATCACACAGATTGTTTGTCTCTTTAATCCATTTAAAGTGCATGGGGGGGATGGACAATTTGATGTGTGGCTTGTAAAAGTTGTAAAGAAATGCCTATGCCAGGTTTATCAGAAAAGCAGTAGAGGCTTTTAAAACCTGGTGGTGAAGAAAAGCCTGGATATTCAAGCCACAGTTACTCATCCTTGAAAGAGTAATAACCCCATGAGCTGACCCATGTTCTACAGTTGAAGGAACTGTGAGAGGGTTTATGGGAAAAAGAGACTTAACATTACTGCAGCTTGTTTTCTGTAGATGGTGGCAGTTTGGAAAACCACGTGAAGCAGGAAGAAAACCCTTTTCCCTTTTTAAGAACTGCAACATGGATTGAGAGAGAGGAGAAGTAGAGGGAGGGAGAAAAAAAGTTTTGAATGTTTTGTTCTGATTGCTTTTTTTCTTTCATTTTCTCTTAGGTCTGTTAATAAACTTTATCATATTGTATAAGTTTTGTGCCTGCTTTGCTGTGTCCTAATGGTTTATCTCACAGAAGAGAAATCAGGGAATAATGCATATATTGACCATAAAACCACTACAAGAAATTGGTGTTTCTGCCCAGTTATGCAAACTAAACCCGCTACGCACACATCTTTAGTTAGTGCTGGAACTTGTGACTTTCTTGTGAATATACAAACACAAAGGTTCTCTTCCATGAGAAAAGGCTCCCTTGGATCCACACCAGTGCTTGTTATTTCCAGTGTTTCCTCCTAAGTGCTGGGGTACACAAAAGCATGGGTATTCAGGGTTAAATGATCTGCATTAGGACATCTCAGCCTTTGTTACATCCATTATAATATTTTCAGTCTTGGACCAGGAATCCCATTACATCTGGTCCAAAACAAAGCCAGAAGAAAAAGATGGTGTTTTCCTCCAGGACCATTGTACAAGAGGAAACAGCTGGTGCACGTGGGGGAATGAATGTGAGGAGCAGCACTCAAAGCAGTAGTCATGGCGCATCAGCTGCCAGGTCACTGGTGAGGTTAGTGCCAGTAGAGCCTTGGTTGTAGCTCCTAGCACTGTTATGTTCTTTGCTGCTAGAGAGAGAGTCCAAAGGTGTGCTTCATTCTAGGTCTGAGAAGGATCCTCAGGGAGCTGCATGGATGTTCAGGTGTGAGGGCAAAGGTCAAACGTTATGGTAACATTACTCTGTAGGTTCTCTCTCACTTCAAATGTCTCTTCAGGATAGAAAAAGTGAATGCAGTCTGGGCACAGCTGAACCTGATAAACTCATGGGCGTGTGATGAAATGAAAATTCACTTAATTAGCATAATATCCCAAATCTATCTGAAAAAATACGAAGAAGTTCCATCCTGTATTGCGAACACCCGTATTTTTTGTAGAAGAGCGATTTTTGGGCAAGAGGTAAAAATGCACATTTTCTTAGTTTCTGTCAGCCTCCACACATTACTCATGCCAAGAGGTTAGATAAATGACTCTAGCAAAATTTATGGTATGCTATTCAAGTCTTAGAAACTGTTCCTGATCATGTGCTTTTAGCTTTCAGTGGAAGAGAATGCAATGAATTCTCATCACCTGTCACCTGGTGGTAGCCAAGTACATACGTAGGGAGCTATCTCTGGTTAGGCTGACATACCATGGTTTGTTTACTTGCTTTATCTTGATGATGTTGCAAATTAATTTGCCATATAGTTTGATATTGAAAATATATTTATGCATTCCAGTTTCCATTTTTCTGCAGACTGATCTGTTCTGCAAAGGTGGTAAAAATATTGTCAAAAGACATAAACCTAAGGAAGTCATAGTTTGAGAAGTGTGGAATCTGGCCTGAGAGGCTATCTCTCAGTCAAAACATTTATGGACAACTGTGACACATATTGTGAATTATTTGCATAATAATATTTATCACTTGACATAGATCAATTAACAATTCTGGAGCTGTGGGACCCTTAGAAATCCCCATTGTCTCTTATGGAATGAAAGAGAAAAAAGAAGAAAAGAAAACAAATTCGAACATTATGGAGCTTTGCTTCAGAACACAGGGAAAAGAAAATAGAAAAATGTTGCTCCTCTGATATAACAGGCATCACATATATATATATATATATATATAATATATATATTACCATAGATACCTGTAAAAGTAGGACACATGGATAATTCAAGTCTAAGTTTTCAGTGCATTTATGAAAAAAATCAGACAAAATGAGTGGAGCAATGTCCATTCTTGACAGCTTCATATCAGTGTGTAATGTTTATCCATCTGGAAGGAACAGTTTAGACAAACAGAAGTTTGTGACTCAAAAGTATATCAGATCTCTGAAACTCTACATCTTTTACCATACAAAGATGAGTGAATACTCTAAATCACCTCCATCCATTTTAAAATCCTTGTGTCTAAAGCAGAGACCAGTCTGCTGAAAGTGCATAGCATTACCATGGAAACATCAGCCCTGTGCTCCTTGAGGACATTTCCAAACCCAACCCAAGTATGCTTGGTTTTGTTTATTTGTCTTTATGAGCAGTATTTGAAATTGGCAGCTACAGTTCTGAGGCCTTTTTGAAGGCTGTTTGCTCAGGCCAACTTGAGATAAATAGCCTATTGCCCTTCCTAAAAATAAAGATGTTTTCCTGCTTGAATATCTTCCAGTACTTTCATTTATGTAATTGTTTATTAGAAATAAGAACATTAGAGAAACAACTCTGAGAAAGCAGTCCTCTACTGTATATTTGATCTTATATCCATTTCCCTGGCTCCCTCAGAAAAGGTAGGACTCTTTTCCAAAGAGATTCCTGGTTTTGATCACCCATAATAGGGAGTTCACTTTCAATCCCCAGCCAAGAGCTGACAGAAACCTTGCCAAACACGCAGCATTCAGCAAGTCTCACCCAGCGTGTCTGTGCGAGCCCTGGAGGCAGTCCCGGGCTGCAGCCCTGAGGAGCTCTGTGCCCCAGGTGCAGCGCTGAGCTAACACAGCTGTGGCCGTGCTGCTGTGAGGGCAAGCTGGCCTTGGCAGCTGCCTGCTGGGACTGCCTGGGCAGCAAGACCAAACCACAGCAAGCTGGGAGTCATCCGCATGGAGACTTCCATCCACACGGGATGCCATGTGGCCAAGAGCCAGCTGGACACCCGCTGTATGGTTTGGTTCCTTGGATACAGAAATGCATCTAAATTAGGTCAGCTGTGCCTGCTGCTCTCTCCTGACTGCACACAGGGACGTGGAGGGGCAGCTCTCGTGTAGCCAGCTCTATATACAAGGACTGTGAGATGAAACCTATTGCACGTGTCAGATGTGCTGTGCCTTGTAGAATTGTCCAGGCTGCAACAGCTGTGCCATAGATCTGGCCAAACTGCTGGACCCCGTATCCTTGGAGAAGTGCAAAGGCTCCTCTTAGAGTATGTTCCACAGGTCAGTATGTTCAGGTAGAGAAAGTGGATGCATACAAAGGAAATCTTGATGTCTGATACCTCCCTACACGCAGGAGAGATTGAGCCTAGAAAGAGGAATGACACCATTCTAAGGACACCTTCTGTTTCCTTCCAAAAAGCACAGTAGAAATACTGCTTTGCCAAATTGGGATGTAAATAAACAAAGTGTTTGAATCCACGGACATCCTATCTTAATACCACTCTGGGCAGGCACAAAATCTATGGCCTATCACATTTGGAAATCATTAACTACAAAACTGTCTTTACCTTGGACAGATATACAAATGTACTTCTGGTAATTCATTCATCAAAAGGTAATGAGGAAAGCAATGTGACTTTCACATCTGATTTTCAGCTCGGGACATAATTGACTTCCAGTGCATTTAAACATGGATTTTTAAAATCCTGACTCCCAGTTGTATACTGATGGTCATTTAACCACTTCTTGCTCCCTGGGAGCAAACTAACAGACATTTCAAATTCCTCAGGTCAAAGACGCATAATTCATAAGCATAGACACAAAGATTTAGTTCTTCTTCAGCCTGCTGGGAAACTTTACACAAACAAAAAGAGCTGTGATAACACTGCATCCCACTCTCCCGACCCCCTTGCAATTGGTGACCTGCAGGAGAAACCTTTCTCCATTTGTTGCCAAAATGTAAAATCCAGCAGAGGTACAGGAAGCACTGTGTGCAACTCCAGCTCAGTGTCAGCCCCTCTACTGGTGTGCAGCATGCTCGGGAGCCCTGGGGTCTCCTGGGATCTTTGCCATCTTACACAGCCAACATGCATTTTACTGATCAGAGAAAAGGCACTTAACTGCTGGAGGTTAGATTTTGGGTTGAGAATTCAGTATGTGTAGTTTTTAGGAGTATCTTTTGGCTGCATGGGGGTTCAGAAGTGTGCCTGTACAAGGGGATGGGCAAGGGTTCAGTGGGGGAAAGGGTATACCTGTATTTTCTCTGCAGGGCCCTGCTGCTGACTGAGCCATGCTGGTTCTTGCCAGAGGACTGAATGGACTTGCATGTTCAGTAGAAAACATATGAATTGCACTTGCTGTGTAAGGTCAGCAGAGAGGAAAACCTGCACACATTTCCCCCTTTTCTGAATGTGCAGGCAGCTGCTCTGAGCCCAGCAGAGATGGAGTTTACCAGACTGATAAGGTGTTCATTAATTAATGTGCTCTGGTGATCTTCGCACTTAGACTTTTCCACATTTTTGGATGAGGAACTCAGTGGTGCTGGCTCACCAGTTCTTGCTGAAAATGCTTTGGGAAAAAATATTGACTACAGCTGAGAAACCCTGCTAAGAAAACTTTGAGATGCATTTAAAGTCAGAACTATGCTGTTTTCAGCTGTGCCCAGGAGACAGTACATATTTCACAGGTACATGTATGACATCTGAGCAGTGGGCACCAGCAGGTAATCCATCTTTCTAATTCAGCCTAGCTAACCATGAAAGGCTGACTTGCCACATTTCTTAACTAGGAGATAACAAATCACTGGATTCAGCACCAGATGCTGCCAGATGCCTTTGTATGGTTCCTGATTCCTGTTTTCCAAAAGAGGAGGCCCACCAGAGATAACTGCATGAAAACAGTACCCGTAATATCATTTTCTCTTTTGAATATTATTTGGCATTACTCCTCTTCTTCAGTTTTTATCCTTGTCGGTTTGGTGCACTGGACTGTTCAGAAGATCATCAGCAAAGTGAAATCAAAAAATGCAGAGCCAAACTCTGCATTTTTTCACATAATACCTGCTAGGAAAGAAGTTTGTGAGGGTGGTCTTTGCCTCTCAACAGCTGAAATGGCTGAGATAACAGATGGCTGTATTGAAACACTTTGATTTTTTTGCTCCTCCAACAATGCCAACCATGGCAGGGGGGGGCTGGGATTACATGATCTTTAAGGTCCCTTCCAACCCTTTACATTCCATGACTCTATGATCTGATGGATCCCGAAGTGTATGACTTGGGGTAGAATTTGTCTAATAAATTTTTTCTGCTTGGTTTTGTTCTGTTTTTCTGAAACACAAGGGAGAAAATATTTCTAGAAGGTGTCCTTGGCCTCTTTATATATAAGTACTTGATGACAGCTCTGATACTGTCCTGTCTGTCATTCATCCTGCTGCCACATTTTTACAATAATAACTATGTGGTTGCTAATCACTTGTTTATTAATTTCTTCTAGACCTTCTGTTCCCAAAATTTGTATGGATTTGAATTTGCCAAAGGAGAAAGAAAACTCCTATGGAGAGAGTTTTATGCAGTTACACTTTCCTCAAAAGCACAGTGAGTACTTGCAAGAATGAGGGGTTTGCTGCAGAGAGTGTGTTCCGGTAAGTCCATTTGTATATGAGAGGCATTGATCAAATCCATGGCTTCTCAGTTTGTATTTATAGCTCAGCCTAGCTTTTATTTATAGGTTACCTCTTAGTCTTGTCTATATTATATGTCTCTCTTGTTGGCAACGAGGCTTGAATGTCATTTAAACAGTCTTACAGTAAATGCCAACCAGATCAGATGATTGTTCATTGGCCCTTCTTGGGGGAGGCCTTGGTGCTTCTCCCAGGCTGTATCTATTAATGGAGCAACTGAACATTGCACTGAGGGGTTTGCATCTCCACCTGCCCCCACTGGCTCCCACAGCCGTTCTGTTGTTGCCCTGTTCCCTGTTCATGCTTGTGTCCTCCCTGTTCTGCTTTCCATTTGTCCTCCTACTCCTCTTCTCCTATCTTTGCTGTCCCTGCCTATCCCTGCACCTGGTCCCACTTTATTACATATGCTTCATCTCCAATCTACAAACACCTCCACAGCAATAGTTTCATTATAGTGTCTGAAATTAACACACCAAAAATATTCCTTCTTGCTGAACATCAAAGAAACTCATCACCTTGTTTCTGTGCTCAAGCTGCTCTATCTCTAATTATGTTCATAAGGATACTGGGACTTGAGAAAATACATTCTTCTGCTCATGTCTTGTGTGATGATGAACATTACTCTTTCACTTAGTTCCTCGATCAGTAAAAGGGAATAATGACCTCAGCCCCTCAGAATCACAGAATAGCTGAAGCTGAAAGGGACTGCTGGAGGTTGACTGGTCCAAGCAGGGCTACCTAGAGCTGGTTACCTGTGACTGTATCCAGATGCATCCAGTGTTATCCATGGCAGAGCACACAGTGCAATTCCAGTGTCCCAGATGTACCCAATGTACCCAGCAGTGACACTCCTCAGCACCTTCACATCTTTTCAGTCAGAACCACCAGGGATACTGAATGTCCCCACGGGTCCAGATACAGCACAGTCGTGTTTTGCTTGTTCCAGATGCCTGCCGTGAATATAAAGCTGTTTCTGGACCCAAGATTTTCTTAACGCAGTGCTGAAAGAACATTTTTGACTTTCAGCTAAACAGCCATGGTTTGAAGATATTTCATCTGTACACAGCACATATCTGCCTTCCCCATTTTTCCCACCATTCTTTCTTAGGGTTAGACCTCACTCTTGTATTTGAGGGTAGCTTTTATGAGCGACCTGCAATAATTTACTGCCAAAGCATACCAGATATACAAAAAGGATTAGTCAAAGAGTGTTGAGAGATGAATTGCAGTTCAGTGATAAAACTTCCCATGAAAGCTTCAAACTAACTTTGTAAGGGAGCTTTTAAGATATTTAAGGAAAATCCATTTTTTTTCATACAAGGAAGGAAATATGAATATGGAAAACTCTATTTGATATAGAAGTTGTTTTTAAAAAATATCTTCTGTGGCATTTGTTTTTGTTAGATACAATGATGAAAGCATTTTTCTCTTCTTGAAAAAACAAATTGAGAACAGAAGCTCTTACTGAAGGTACAAAGAACATTCGTTCTGCTGATAACTTCCCCTTTACCTGTCCTATTATTCTCCCTTAATTTACTATGCGTATCTTCCTAGACCAGGTCTTGGCTAAGGAGGAGATTTCTATGAGTTATTCAAACCACTGAGGTAAACTATAACTAATTTTAAAAATAAAATGCCCGGTGGTGCCCTTTCACAGAGCTGTCATCCTTCACTCTACGTTATCATCTGAAGAAATAAATGGACTTTTAATTCCCAGACTGTGAGTAATAAATTCAAGATTGTTTTTGTACTTGAACCTATAAATCCCTATGAAGTGACATTTCAGAAGGATCTTTGTCTTCCTCTTGGAGAATGAGGCCTTTGGAAGTTAATTACTGACCTGTTGGTCAGACATGCTCTACCATCAAAGTAATCGTAGAGAGAGATGGACAGAAGTTCTGCTCCCCACCATGAGGTATTCCACAATGTGCAGACAAAAGTGAACATCTGCTCTGCTATTTTATTTATTCTCTGTTGATTTTTGCTAAATTTATCTGAGCTTTGAAGCCTTAAAAACTAGAGAACTAAAAACAAACAAGCTTGCTCACCAGCTTCCCCTAGGCCTCCAAGCTCTATTTATAATTTCTAGAAGCCTTCATTACCTCTGGTCTACAGTATCAAATTCTTCTGAACTAGAAAGGTCACATTCTAACTATTATTACTGGAGAAATTAATTCAGTGTGTGACATCATAACTAGACAGTTAATTACCCCATTTAATAGGACACTACAGCTGTTAGGCAACTGTCTGCATGCAAAAAGCCATTCTATACTATTTACTATTTCAAAGGCAGAAACCTCATGAAAATTAGCCATTTGCAATTTCAAATTTACTTTTCAAACTCTAAACATTCCTGAGAGGAACACATTTTTTAGTTTAGTCTTCAAATCCATGTTCATGATGGTTTTATAATAAGCACCCTGGTGTGGAACATTAAATCCCTATATTGTTCTTCTAAATTTCTGACATTGTTAACTGTGAAATATTTATTACTTCCAGTGTTCCACTGATGTTGTAAATTAGAAATTAACCAGAAGTTGGTGAAGATATTTGGGCACAATGCTGCTAATCTTTTTTTATCCACTTATCTTGACAGGTATCTCAGTTCTAATTGCATTTAATGAGACTGCAAACTAAAGTAATTATGTGAATTGCACACTGACAAGCTTTCTGTTTTGTTATTTAATTTGCAAATGTAAAAGCAAATTATTTCCTGCTTAAATAGTCATTCAGTGGAACCCTCCAATATTTTTGCATATTCTTATTTTTTAAATTAAATTCTAAGATGAGATAAGTTCAATAAAAAAACCTCAGAGAGTGCATTTGCCATAGATCTGGGCAAATTAATGTAATAATGGAGTGTTCTAGATAAGTGATATGAAATGCTCATTAAATCTGCAGCAGTGTGCTTTTGTGAAGCTCAGTAATTTAAAGCTTCAAACACCAAAACGATAAACAAAGCAGCAACACTGGTTGTGAACCTCTAATTTTTTCAGCAAATGAACTACTTAATAATTGATGAAACAAATGAAGCACTATTTCCTGTTACCAGTGTCCTTTCTGTCATTCCCTGTGC
Organism: Rhipidura dahli; assembly: GCA_013399225.1. NCBI lineage: Eukaryota > Metazoa > Chordata > Aves > Passeriformes > Rhipiduridae > Rhipidura > Rhipidura dahli. The sequence goes on from VXAC01008834.1 coordinate 306,040, forward strand.
ATGGATCTCAATATTGTTCCTTTATGCCTGCATGCCCAGTGATGGTCCCACCTGAGAGCACAGGGCTGGTCTGGAGCCAGGCACACCATGTCTGGCCAGTCTGCAGCTGCTGGAGAGTATATCTGATGATTGAATTTAGTCTGGTTTTCCAACTGTTGCTGTGTTAAGCAGCGACTAAACACTAGAAATTCTCCTTCGTTTATATATACAGAGGGGTTGAGCTCTCCTCAGAATTTACTGATTGCCTTAAGGGACACAGCACAAGACACTAACTTAATAACTTTTTAACTTGCAAACTTCTCTTTCTGACTTATCCATGACAACTGGGATTATGTATGTATTACCTGATGAGCTATCAACTCATCAGCCTCCAAAACTGAAGTTTATTTTTGATGATAAAAAAGCACAGGTTATGAAGCTGGTGGAAACCTCAAAGTTTTAGGTGCAAAGCTCAGAGATTGCTAAAACTAAAACTAGCAAGACTGAAATTAGTTGCTACAATTCTAGATAAAATCTGGCTGGCAGGAAGACACAGAAAAAAATGTTACTTCTATTTCTCCCTATGGCATGGTAGAGCTAGCAGTCAGAGAGAGAGTGAACATGGAGAATTGCACATGGGTAACCTCCAAACCAATTAGCAAAGCAGAGCATGGCATGCAGGAAAAAATTTACAAGGAACCTCCTCCCCAGCCCACTGTCACCCTGTATTCTGGTTCCCTGGGTGGGCTTGTGCATACCTCCACTGCAGCAGGGACAGACTGATGGGGACTCCCACGAAAACAAGAAATAGCTGAAAGCCAGATTACTTTAGGCACAACAACAACATTATCTATTACCTCGACTTAGTAATTGTATCAAATTTTTTAAAAATTTCCTGTGTTGGAAAAGTTTCCAGACTGTTATCCCTTCCCCAGTTCAAGTGGAAAACAAACTGCCATTCAGAAACAGAGATGGGGTTGGATCCAACATAAACATATCTCAGCTAGGCATTCTCCATAGAACTGCACAGTCATTTTTTCCATATACAGTGGGAAAGACAAAGCCTCTGCTTAAAAGGCATTCTTCTCTAAAAAGGGGGAGGGCTAAAGTGTTTTAGCTGTCTGGAAGCTGGCTAAGAATCAGAAATTAATACCAGTCTCTAATTTACTTATTAGTGCTGCAACTGAGTGAAAAACTTACTCTTGCGGATGCTCACTGTTGGAAATAAAAAATCTGCAGTTGAAAGGGTAGCTGGTTAATTTTCCTCTTTCAAAAAAAAAAAAAAAAGCCAAATGTATTCAATTTACAGGAAAAGGGATAAATCTACATTGTTTCCTCATTAACCACCCTCCACCCAGTCCCCACTTACATGAAATGTATATTCTAAGTCATTGAGTCTCTCAGATAAATGACACATAATCAGTTGACAAACTACAGTACTCCCTGAGAGATTTCCAGATAGAGACAAAAATTTTCAAGGGATGAGAAAGAAAAGTGGGTTTTAAAGCAGGTACGACTGTGTTTGTGGGACATTGTTAAGACTGAGAGGGTAAATCTCAAGCTTCTTTTGATTTCCCTTTTGCATCAATTTCCCCCCTTCCAGATTTCTAATATTTCCTGGTTTGATTTTGCAGCTCTTTGAAATGTTGGAATCACAGTAGAGAAAAACAGTGATCTGCTTGACCAATAGCCATAGCATCAATTTAAAGGCCTGTTAGAAAGAAACCCAAGCCAATGTGAAAATCTTGAAAGATGAAGAGAAAGAGTTTTCATCCATCTCTGCCTCCCAAGGGTGGCCCAGCTATGGACAAGACAGACAGCTGCTGGGGATAGCTGATGGGAAGATCCTGTGTTTCTGGGCAGCTCTCAGAAACAGGGCTTTCCCCCTGGATTGTCCGAGCACTTTGCAAGTGTGTGGGAAGCGTGTAGGACAGCTCAGCGTGGTTAACTTTGTACTGCATGCCTTACATTCAGGATGAAGCTGGGCAGAGGCTGTGCTCTGAAAGGAGAGAGGAAAAGCCAAGGCTGGGGAGAAGGGGTAACCTGCCTTCATCTCTCAATGCCTCTGGGCTTGTTTCATCATTGGCATAGTCTAATAATGAATAAATACATTTTTTTTTGGCTCAGAGAGAGGGAAGAATCAATGCATCAAGAGGAAAACCCAACAATTCATATTCTCCTCCCTCACAGAAATCCATCACCAAACACCCTGTTTCCAGCTGACTTAAAAGTAATTAGCTGGTGCCATAGACACCCTGTTGCACCTCTGCAGACTACCCTTGCTCTTGACTGGAAATAGAGAGCGAAAGAAAACCACAAACTTGCTGAGCAGGGGATGCAAATTCCTCCTGACCTTATACCATGTCTAGACCTCCAATACCTGTCCACCTCCCCCTGAATGGATCTGTGCCAGGAAATGGTGCTCTGGAGACCTTGCCAACCCTCAGTGGGCTGTTAGCTTTTCTGAGGCATGAAGGACTCTAATAGCCAGGATAGGAAGGGCTGTGTTATATTTTGTCCTGCCAGTTTTGGGGTTTTTTTATTATTATTTTCTTTTTTGGATACTGGATCTGGACAAATGCTTGCCTCCATAAAGTGCTGTTGAGGAAGGGTCCCTGGAGCTAGGAGTGGGGAACACAGCATAAGGGAGTCATGAATGGCAGGCCCTCTGTGGCTCTCCATGGGCTACCATCCAGGCTCAGAGGTGGAAAACCACAGTAGGAAACCCTAGGACATACTGGCCTTCCATTAGCCTTGGCAGAAAAGCCTGCTGATCTCTTGGCACTTAGAAGGTCTTTCATAAAAGAGTAAAAGGATGCATTGTAGGGTGGTAAAAGGTTACTACACAGCTCAGAAAGTATCTGGTTTTGGTGCTGATTCTACGTAGCTACATTTCCACCTGACAGCAATGGTCAAAGGCTGAATGAACTAATTTTTATTCATTTTGTTGGGTAGACAGAGTCAAACACTGATTCTGAGTCTTACAGTTTTAGTTAAAAAGTCTATTTTTACAGAACATATTGGAAGTTGTTCATCCAGGTACTCTTTTTGTTCAGTAATTATCAAATTATGTTTCAAACTAACATTCAGTTGTGCCAGTTCATCTCATACTCCCTGGCTTCTATATGTCGACTTAAACAATAACATTTTAGTTGTTTTTACAAACAACATCTTGTAAAGTTGGAATAGTAATTCTGAAATATTTTTCATAGCCCTCTCTCATTCTTTGGCTCTTGAATGCTGTGGGTTAAGCACTGTTTCTTGCTGGTTTGTCATAAAAGAAAAAAAAAAAGGATTCTAGTATTTATGAAGTGTTTATTTCAAGAAAATAATTATATAAAGAAATACACAGTACAGCTAAACAGGAATGACAAAGACAGATCATATTTACTGCATTTTAGTCTATCTGTTTTCATTGTCAAATACACACTTTATGTATCCTGACTGACAGTTAGGAAAATCCCTTTGAGAGTATTTAATGGCAAAGAATTAGATTTCAAAAACTTTGGAGCACTAACAGCTAGGTATATAATGCTATTTAGCAATTGTTGAATCTTGCATTAGGATGCATAACCCAAACATCCCTGGTTCATGGTGGTGTGTGAAAATGGACTGGGATCAGATCCAAACATTCAAGAAGACCAATTAAAATATAAAACCTGAAGGGTATCTATATTTTGGTGTTTGAAATCTAAGTCCAGAAGTAAGATGTAAATTATCAGTGGCTGGTTACATGTTACTCAGAAACTAGGCCTCTTTTACATAGCTCTTGGGCACTAGAAGCTCTAATTGTTATCAGCTTAAATCAGGCCAAGTTTTCCTTCACAGAGCAATTCTTTTATTTCTTCTCATGCCCCCTGGAAAAACTGGACTTTTAATTCCTTCCTTGCTTCCCATGTTGTGAATAAGAGCAGGCATAAAATGCCTTTTATTGGTTTTCACAGCCCTGAATAAGCTTTGGGGCACTTTGCTGGTACTTTCCCAAAACTTTGTGGGAAATCACTGCCGTGGAGTTTAAACTGTGTTTTCTGGTGGGTGTTTTGTGCATCTTCTTGAAATGGAGAAAATTTCCAACTATCCATCTGCTGTGGCTTGTGCTTCCATTTGCTTCAGCTTCCTCTGATTTAAAAGGTTTGGGGACTGGTGGCACACATCCAAGCAGCTGATTTTCATTAAAGTTTTGATGAGAAACTTAAGTTGGAATCACAAACATCTGCAGTAAAACTTCCTCCCCACTAATAGATGTTTCTCAGAACATAACCTTGTTGTATCAGAAAAAACCAGCAGCTAGAAATCCAAATTGCCCATTATAGGAGTTAACCTAACATAACCTCAAGGGTCTGAAGTGAGTTAATTTAAAGATCTGCTTTTTTAAAGTAGATGCAGTTCATATTAACTTAAAAGAATATAAAGGTTCCTGTCAAGCTAAAACCCTTTTTGGCTCACACCTCAGGATTAGGCCTTCTGGTGCTTCTTGTAGTACTAGTTTGTTTTGAACAGATTAATGCTACAAGGAAGGATCAAATTGTGGTTTCTCTCAAAAGTTTGCAAGATTTTCTCTTTCGACCTTTTTGGGGAAAAGGAGTGAAGACTATTTGATGATACTTTGAGTCTTTGTTAGCAAGTGGCTGGAACTTATGACTGCTGTCATTTTATATATTTAATGTGAGCCATTTTAGAGAGGTAAGTTTGTCACGGGTCCCATGATAATTATTGCTTATCACTTTAGAGAACTAGAAAGCAAGCACCTCAAATACTGCTTCTTGCCATTTATCAGCAGCTGCTGGTAAAAGTCAGGTGGGAAAAAATGATTGTCAAACATGTCATTTTAACACACGAGTTCCATCAGATAACTTCTGCCTCTTACTTTCTCTTATAGTAAATGGCTAGTTTTGACTTGACTATGATAGTTGTTTCCTTTAAAGGACTTTTGCCTCTCTGCCTTTCCCCGAGTCAAAAACACTGTTGCTGGAAACAGTTTTCCTCTTCCATCTGTCCAATAATATCATGCCTTCCTTCACTCTGGGAATTGGCTTCCTGCCCTGTCCCAACTTAATTTTTTTTCTTTACTCTTACGACTCTTGATTATCTCATTCTTGCTCTAATTTTTTCCTCTCCTTTGTCTTCTTCCTGCTTTAGTTTACTTCCTTTCCCACTATTTACTTCACTTCTTCTTTCCATGGAGGACATTTGAGATTATCTTTTTTTGGTTTGGCAGATATCTCCACAGAATATCTGTATTCCCTTTCTTCCCCTAATCCTTCCCACACTCATCTCCTAAACTGGTCTCTGGCCTTTTGTAGTTATTTACATCAGAATGAAATGAATATTTTCTTGGATGTCACCCTACATTCATTTTACATTAAGAAGAGTGACTGCACAATGTGGATCACAGGGAATCATTTGTCATACTCTCTAGTATTTGAAGTCTTGTACCATTGTTTATTCTCACTTTAGACTCTGTAAGGAACTTTCTTCCTAATGGGGAACAAAATCTACACCTATATAATTAAAACCATTTTATCAGTGGAATTTACAAACACAAATGTTGACAGTGGCAGGCTTCAGACCCAAATGGTAATGTATGACCTGCCTCTTATTTTAGAGGCGTGTGTTTGACAGTGGGATGTACCTGTTTCAGAACTTACTTCTGCTTTTCAGTTTTACCTCCGTGCCTCACCAAACCTGGAAGTGTCTCATCACTCCCTTTCATTCTGCTGCATCCAAGCTGGTGAGTGGAACACTAAAACAAAGATCTCTGAAGTTTGCCACTTGCTTGTTTGCTTTTATTTGATATCTACCTGTCAGTTTAAAATCCTTTGCTTCCATTGCTTATGAATCTTCCTTATAAAGTATTTAAATCTATTTTTGTTTAGAAAAATTAATCTCTTCCTTCATGCCACCAACTGCTATTGAGTTGCACTGATGAGCTGGATCCACTCTTTTTCTCTCTGTCTCCCCACAGACATCAGGATTCAGCACCGTAACATCTCCCCCACCTCCCCTTGTTGTCTTTGTGAGCCAAGAAACTTAATTTTCCTAAATAGCACACAAGAAACCATGTACTTAAGAGTGCTTTTCATATCGATCTGCCTCTTCATGGACAAACCAATACAACTGAATAAAATCTCCAGTGCTTAATCACTTTTGAAAATAAAATTTTTAACTAACCTGTGGTCTCAACATAGTCACCTTCAGTTTCCAGTTGCTGCATATGCCAAGACCTTATTTTATTAGACTAACAAGCCTATTGTTAATTTTTTTGCCTGTGTATATACTTACACAACAAGTTCAAACTTTTTTCTTAACCTCCCTCTGAGTTGGCAAATTGGATTGCAGAGCCTCTCAGCTATTTTCGAATTCCTAACACTGTAATCCTTCTCATGATACTTTTCTGAATCATTTTAATCAATTTATAAACATTTTTTTTTTAAACAAGAGTCAGATATCTTATTCCGTGGTGGACACTAACAGTGCACCTCATATAGGTAATGCAACATTTCGCTGTGTGGAATCTAGTCCAGTTAATTTAAACATCTGCTTTAGCTGATTAATAAAGCTGTCCTGAAGCAAGTATCCAACAAAGTCCTTACAGAGGAAGAGAATCCTTTGTGCATTTCCAGGGAACACTGCTAGGAATCAGAGGATTAGAAAACGTAGTGTCTCCACTGCTGTATGGGGAATTTGGGTTTGGACTGAGGACAGTCCATGATTCTGATCAAAACATCTAGAACAACTTATGTGCCTAATTTAGGTGGACTGGATCACATAATGATTAAGAACCAGGGCACCAAGGTAGCCAACATTGCCTGAAGTCCAGCTCATGGTCCTCTCTGTGCATGGATACAGCATATTAGCATAGCATTAAAAATGTAGTTAGTTCTCTTTTGTTAAGGGGTTTTCATTCAAATTACAGTAAAAAAAAAAAAAAAAAGAAAAAAAGGCAAAGGTCCACATTAACTTTAATTCTGATTGTTTTAAACTCCCAGTTCTTCCCAGTTTAGGGTTGCCACACATGGTAAAGGAAGAGGATTAGAAAGCTGAGAAATAGTCACTAATATGTATTTACATTAATTGAAATCTCCTGTTCTTCTACAGGTTTGTAACATTATCTTACTGGTGGGATTCAAGAGCATCCCACCAGTTACATCTTGGAAACTCCCACCAGCATGTTTCACGTTGCAGCTGACTGTCACCACAGACCACAATGAAGCCCCATCTGTGGCTTTGTAACCCTGCCTCATGAAACTGCCCCCTTTGTATAATTTGGCACTATTTGAGGTGACTAACAGCCTCTGTCTGCTCGGGAGAGCTGTAGGTCTGAGTCAATATTTAGACGGAGGAGCCGAATCAAACCGCGCTGTGTAAGGGAGTTTACTCTGTGGTTCACTGCGAGCTGTGGGTTAAGAACTCGTGCTTAAAAAGGGGCTAATTCAAACCTGCTGGGATAACCCTGTTCCTGAGGCTGTGGAAGGGGAGGTGAGCTGTGGAGGGAGAAGCTATTTGAGGACCAGAAGTAATGTTCCTTCCTTGGATGAGGGACTACCACATCATCACTCTCCAGCCACTACATCATCCTCCAGGCTTAAAGCCTGTTCCTCAAATCCTGCTACCAACCACACACATGAATCCATGGGTAAGGGGGTTCTCACTGTTATAGAGTCATCAGTCCTATCTCCAGAAAGCATCCTACTGGGCCTTCTTGGAAACTGCCATGGAGGAGGGTCCTGAAATATGTAGCAAAAGGTCCTGAAGTCCCTGCTTCTTCCTCAAGAAGTTATAGCATTCTGCAGCCAAGGGCCTTGGTGTAATGGTACCAGGCACTACCATCCAGTTGTAACATGGGATCCAGAGTCTAAGTGCTGCCATTGCATGGGCTGAAGTAAATTGTAAGAGGAAACACTAGTTATTGAGTCTATTACGTTGGCCTGAAGAAAAATTTAGGAAGGATTGAAATGGTTGAAGGAAACTGACCTGTCCTTCCCCTGCAGTGTCCAATGTATCTCACAGTGCTTTCCCAAGGTGAAACCTAATATACTTACATGAAGAAATGTAAACTATGTCTTTGGGAAAACCATACTATGCTGTCTTATCAAGGAAGACTAATAATCACTGATGCTCATTATCCTTTGAAAAGCAGCTACAAAACCCATCCAGCTCTTAAGTCAGGCATTTCATTGAGGGACTTTCCATGCTGTAAGCAACAGGTGGCAATGCAGCTTCCCAGGGCTGATCCAAGGCCAGAGGAGAAAATCTGTACATCCCACACCATGGAGCCTGTCCAAAAACGGGGATGGCTCCTAAGAGTCCCTATGCTGAGCAAAGCAGGGTTTAACCTCCAGTTTTCTCACACAGGTCATGTTTCGTGCTGAGTCTCTGGCAGGGTGAGCAGGCGTTTCCTGAGGCTGTCCAGCTGCTTGGAGCAGGAGAATGAGCTCTGCCTAGCCCTGCAGCAACCCTGGCTGTCTGAAGGCTTTATGCACTTTTTTCCACGGCTGTTAATTCTGGCAAGTGGGCTGTAGGTGGAAAATCAGCCGTGTGACATTGGAGATTGTGATCTTGATTTTGTCACACTGATACAGCTGTGCTAATCTCACCTCATTTTTGAATGTTATGCTAGAAGAACTACTCTTTCCCTTCCCATGACCTTATGGAACTCAATTAGCCTCCTACTTTGCATCTACCACGCATGAGATATTACTGTGTTGTGTCCACTGTTCCACTTCCAACCTTAACCCATCCCCCCATGTAAGCTGGAGTAATTTATTATTTCCTCAAGATGTATTTGTGAGTAGACCATTCCCGATGCAGTGTTGCTGAAATGAGGAGTATAAATCCATCCCAAAATACAGGGGTTGTGGGAAAATTTTACATCACCAAATTGCTTCCCAGATCTCTCTAATTTCATTTCCCACTAATGACAACCACATAATTTTTGGAAGTCTTAAAATCTCTGCAGGTGTGTTCTCTGCAGGCAGTTTTCTAGATGCATTTGATTTATCATCCACTGCTTTCTCTGTGAAAACAAACTTCAGATTTTGGAGGCAGATGGCATGCAGAGGCAAAAGCAGAAACTTCTACAGTACAGAGTTTGCCATCAAAAGACAGACTCTTTAGGGAAATTTCAGTGAGTTACAATTGCAGGAATTACAAGGCAAGCAGAAAAGTGTTGTGACAATTAACTCTTGTAAAATAGCTCTGTTTGGACAGGCCTGTTTAGTTATGTTGGCAGGAAAGTCAGAGACATGCTAAGCCAGCTTCACTGCAAAGTACAACAGCTGTCTGCTCACAGCAGGCAGGGCATGTGTACATTTTGAAGTCTGAACTCTATCTCTCCAGTCCCGAAATGCAACGTCTCAGACCACCACCACCCCCCACCAAATCCTCCTGTATCGCTTTAAGGATCGAATGATTAAGTTAACATTAACCAGATGGGAGCTTTGACACAGACAGGTGAAAGCAGAAAATTGCAGACACTAGAGAGAGAAGGGAATTACTGTACCTCAGCAAAAGGCACCCAACTTCCAGTAGCTACTGCCTGCTGCTGCCCTCTGATAACAGTGGCTTCTTGCGTGCTGACCGCTGAGCTACCTTCAATGTCAAACTGAAAAACGCTTCCCTCACTCGAGGCTGTGCTGGAGGAGAAGCATCTCAAAAAGAATAATACAGGAGAAACGAGGGGCCAGGCGGAGATCAAAGCCATTTCCTCCCCTTACATCCAGCAGTGGTCTTCTAGCGTCTCAGTAATTGTTTACCCTCTTCTGCAATCAGCCCCCCTTGGCTTAGTGGTGCCTCAGTTATTTTAACTTTCTTTCAGCATTCAGTTTCCAGATGTGGCACTTCAAGGCAGTCTAACCGGATCCCGATTTAAAAGAGGGAAAAAAAAAAAAAAAAAAGTAAAAGAAAGGAAGAAAAACGCTTTTGCTGCCTCCCTCGTTCACTCTCCGTGCCTGTGGCTCCTCTTTTTCCCCAGAGGCTCCAGCACAATAACATACAGATGGGCAGTGCTTAAGCAGAGAGTGTCAAACAGAGATTGTATTCCAGGAAAGCACCGCTAGCTCTCCAGCCACCTTATCTCCCTCTGTCAGGATACAGACTGACGCTCTGTTCAGTGCTCTGGCTTCCTTCACATGTTCACTTCATTCCCTTTTTTACCTTTCGTGTGGAGACCCTCCCACTCAAACTTTAGTGTTCAGAAAGTGAGGTCACCCTTTCCTCCCCCTCCACGCCAACCCCCCACAACTCCATCTGACTGCTCCAAACAGATCACTGACTCTCCTGGCTGTTTATTTTTTAACATCTCCAGTTTATTCAGCAGAAGGGAGAAAGGTGCCAAATTTATTAAAAAAACCCCGCTAAACTAGCTATTCCTTGTGTCATGGGGGAGGGGAGGCTGTGGGCGGGAGGAGGAGGAGGAAGAGGAGGAGGGAGACAGCCTGGCTGTGCCATGGGCTAATAGGGCTAAGTGGTTTCTCAAACACGCTTCATTCAGTTCCTTTCCCTCAAGCCCACCTCTCAGCTTCTCGCTGGCTCGTGAAAAAGAATATCGTTCACTGCGATTTTGGAAAATGACTTCATTCCTCAGGCTCATGAACTTTTATTTACAAAGAGCATCTTGTATTCCTTTTTCAAGAGATGCTTTGTGAGGCCCTGGTAACAAGGCTTGCAGTGTGTATATGAAAGCGAGCTGAATATATTGCCCACAGCTCACTTCATTTTGTGACTACGATCTCAAAAAGACAAGACTCTAACCCTTGCTAGGTTTTGGGATGAAGTCAGGGTATATTTATACTAATGTGCTCTGCTCCAGCCAAGGGGTCAGCACCCTGTCCCTCAGTGGTCCTGTGTGCAGGGACCGGTAGCACCATTGGCCTGTCAGGCTTTATTCTTAAATCTTCACAGAAATTGGCAAACCAGGCTTCATTCTGAGAGTGGATTCCTTCTTTTTCCCCTCCCTTCACCCTTTCCTTTCTGGTTGAAGGTATTATCAACCAAGGAAGCAGCGAGTAGACATTTGAGGGTAAAATAGTTCTTTTGGGGATCTGTTAACTTCCACACACCTGTAGGCAGAGTACAGAGAGATGTGTGGTAGTTCACTGTGAAGAAACAAAGTATTACCCAGCAGAAAAGAAAACGTTGTGCGTCACAAGGATATGAGGTTCAGGACCAAGGTTAAGAGGAGGAAATAAAAGATATAAATGGCAGTTGTGGGTAATTCCATTCTGAGAGCATAGAAGCATCTCTCTGTTAGCTGAACCTGATCTGGTGGTGAGCACACGGTCCTCCCTGAGCCTGAGGGTGAGATGCTATGGCTGCCAGGACTTTTCTAATTCTTTCTGGGGCTCAGGAAGCAGAAGACCAGGGAGGTCCCAGGAAGGGTACCCATGAGCATCCCTCCTGCTACAGGGACAGCCTTGAGGTGTAAAGATCAGGGACAAGAAAGAGAACAAAACACCTTGACAGTAAGTGACAGAATCGCAATTCCCATGGTGGCAGTGGAGATTTTTAACTACTCTGTGAATTGTGCAGCAAATTACCAAAATATTACCAATATTGTGAGACAGTTTTTTGGATATTTTTTGTTTTTTTGGAAAACCAACTACCACCCAATCTTCTATGTCTGCTCCCAGGCATTTGACAGCTTGGTGAGGCAGGCTTTAAACTGAAGGTCTAGGGGGATGGTGTCCAAATTGGCAGTGGTCACAGCATCGCATCCACATGGGGAATAAGAAGGCCAGCCACAGCAGTTGCAATTGTTCCTTAGTTGTCTCTCCAGCTGAGAACCAGAAGGCCAACCACCTGAAGGATGTGTATACCTCTTTTTTTTTCCCCTCCTGGGAAACTGGCTTGCTCCATTGCCCCTCTGAAATGCCTGTGCACGAAGGCAAGCGGCATGGGGAATAAACACGAGGAATTTAAGGGTCTGTGAGCAGTCACAGGGCCATGACTTTGCTGCAGTTTGAGACATGGTGGGATAGCTCCTGTGACTGGAGTGCTGTCATGGCTGTCCATGTATTTTTAAGAAAGACAGGCCAGCAAGGTGAGGTGGTAGAGTTGCACTTTATGTGAGAGAGCAAATTAGATGGATGGAGCTCTGCCTAGGAGTATATGAAGAATGAATCAAGAGCTTATGAGTAAGAATTAACTTGGGGGACACTGTTGTGGGTATTTATTACAGGCCACCTGGTGAGGAAGAAGAAGCATCGTGGGCCTTGCTCAGTGCAGCCAACTGACCATCTGCACCCTGCCCATTCCATTGAGGGACTTTCTTAAAATATTCATCTGCTTCACCAGAGCAAGAAATGCCATTAGAAATGTCATTAAGCATGCTAAGATTACAAGGTCTTGAAGTAAAGCCTGGTATTTATTGCACATATGCAGCAGGTAACCAAATGGACTTCAGAGTATGATGAAGGTATCTCACCTATTAGGTTATTAATAATGCAAAATGCCTGAAACACATTTACAGAAAACAGAAAATGTCATTCTTGGAATGGTCAAAAGTTACCAAGTGAAAGAAACATTTTTACCCATCATATTTCTTGATGTAAATTCAGAACAAAGATATTTGTATCCCTGTAAAAGAGTTCACCATGCTAATTTACAGCAGTTTGAGAGAGGAAATATTGTAATTATTCACAGGATCAAAGCCCTTAAAATGAGATGTCTGCTTAATGTCTTCAGAAAATCCCAGACTGGCCTAGGGCTTTAAAAATTTGAAAAAATTTCATGTTATGATTCTATATAACAAAGAAAATACAGATAACTTCAAATGGTAGAATTATGGAGTATTTTATAATTTATTCTAAAGAAATACAAAAAAATTGAACGCAGCTCACAAGATCTGTCTCCCCAAACATTTTAGTCCCATACAAGAAAAAATATAATCAAAGTCTTCTGAACAGAAAATATTATATATTTCCCTAAATATCACTATACAGTGGAATAACTCGCTAAAAAAAAACTGCTTACAAAAGCAGTTTTGTGCATTTAATTTTAAATACTTTAAAATAATATATTTCTTTTCAAAAATGGCAGATTTGTGTAAAAATTAAAAAAAGGAAAAATATGCATAGAGTGCTTATGAAATATAAACCTTTAAATATAAATTTATGCTGGGATAGTCTTCCAGTTTCTTTCTTTCTGGCAGAGATGGTGTGGCTGTGTTATGTAAGCAGCCTGAGATTTGGAACAGGACTTCTTCAATATGGTAGGGTGCAGAAACAGGAGTTTCTCCTTCTGTTTTCGTTGTATCATTTTCTGTTCCTTTTTCAAGTTCTTTCCCCAGTCTTTAACATTTGGTTTTGATTCACTGTGATAGACAGTAGGACTGGTGAAAGACAAAAGGAAGAATCCAGTGGAAGTCTTATTGCAAATAACATATTCCAAATTAACCAATCTCAAGTTGTTGTGTGTGGGCCACTGGTGATTTGTCAGTTCCCAGTGAGACATCTGCAAGCAGCCTGTTGAGCTCTAGTGCCAAATGTTACCAGTTGAACATTGGATAATGCTGCACGGTGGTCCAATGGAAATGTTGGCAGTTGACTGATGTTTGACATCCAAAATATTTTGGAACCAATGTTCAAAGTACCTTTGTAAAGGTTAGAAGACGTTGGCAGCATGTTTATGTATCATCAAATGGATGGGTTATCTACAATCAGAAACCTATTGCAATTGAGGGTCATCAAACAAGATTTTTTCTGGCACAGTTTGTGTCACAGAGAGATGCTAATGAAATTGTAGCTATACAAACAAAACATCACCTTTGTTAACTTACTTTGTGTGTTTTGGATTATGTCATTCTAGGAACAGTCTCAGTTTGCAGGTAGAATTTATGCTGTAGGGTTCAAGCATGCCATACTGTCAGACTTCAAGTTGTAAATCTGGTGCAGGGAGATATAAGCACATTCTTTCTTTCTTTGCCATACTATTTAAGGACATCGACTAATTATTTTCCCACATGAAGACACTTTAAAGCCAACAGCTCTCATCCCTCATGTTATTAGTTACTGGCAACACTGGGATCTGGCTCATTCCAAGTTGCTTACAACCAGCCTCATAGTGTTTCTGTGCCATGATGCTTTTCATTGCCCAATTTCTCTACTGTAAAACTCTTCAGTTAAGCATGCCAAAAGCTTGCAAATCTGATGGAAATTAGTACTAAATTCCTTAGTACTACAAGATTAGAGGCAACCTTGTTTGCTGAGAAAGATGTCTGAAGGTTTCCTCCTCCAGAGCGCAACAGGGAAACTGCTGCCTCTCTCTCTTGCTAGAAGCCTTGTCCTTGGGAACTGTATGGATCTTGCAAGAGTAGGAATGAACCACAACACTTGTAATAATGGATAACTTGAAAAATCCAGTCTATGCTGGTTGCTACAAGTCAGTCAGATTTAGGATATTGTTTTCCCAATCCAATGTCCTCTCCTCAGAGGTAACCAATAAGTAATGATAACATTTTCACAGTTTTTCAATATGAAAATATTTCAGTATTTCTGGTAACTTTTAGCATTTTTATCTGAACCTCCTGGTACTTTTGCCATGTTATCATTCCTATTGAACGGCCTGAACTATAGATGTGCTATGCTACCATTAATGATAATTTCTACTTCATTACTTATGGATTCTGTTGTTCTGTATGCTTCTGAGACAGATTTTCTAGCAAATTGCTTAGAGGTAAGAGGTGTTAGCCTAACTTCAAGTGTAGAAGGGTGCATGAGAAAAGAAAGCACCATCACATGTAGTGTTGCATAAATAGAAAAGACTTGTAGATGTTAAAAGGTGAACTAGAAGAGGTGGGGCTGGTGAGATGAAGGTGAAGAGTATTTGCATGGATGGAGGGTGTGTTTCTTGTCTTTTGAGGATAAACAGTTAAATATTTTCATTTCTTGTTACAATTCTCATGCCTTCTTGGCAATGGCAAGAGAACCATTGTAATAGCCCAATAATTCAGCTTCTTGTGACCTGGTGTTTTGCTCTGACACCTTGGCTTGTGCATCCAGAACCTGATATTTCCAGATGGTCTTTCATACAAGTTCTGGCATGCCTGCTTATCTGTTAAGATAAAATTAGCCAAGACAATTCAATTCAGTCTGTTATAACAAGGAAAGTGATAACTTGTGGTAGAACAAAACTAAATGTTGTGTGAGGTATTTTATTTGAAAAGCTATTTTTAAGATAGAATTGTCGCTAATTTTATCAAATATACTTGTAGGTTTGTGAGAGTCTGGAGGAAATCTGATTAGGAGGAATAGGACAAGTATATTTTGCTTGCAGATAATGACAATACTTAGTATCAGTGGATACACTGATGGAGAAAGATGTGGGATTTTAGCATAGCATGCAGTTTATTTGTGTTGTTGACAGATCTTATATAGATCACATCAACACAACCTGTCATACAGACGAGAATGGATGGCCCTGACTAACAATGATCCCATTAAGATAAATCCTTCTTTCAAAGTGAAGACCTGTCCCAACCCCAAATTTCCTTATATTTTTTCCTTTTGCTCTTTTCCTTGTAAATCTTCTCCAAGTCTCAAGAGAGATATTTCTTAATTTGTTAATCCACCATGATGTCACTCGTGTCCTTACTGCCTCTGAAAATTTATTGCAGAGTCCTCAAATCTACAGCAGTTCCTTTGTGAAGCTTCTCTTAGTTGAATGGTTCCTCCTGTTGGCTGTACCTTGTCTCCTTCACTGAAACCTGGTCAAGACAGGAAGAGTTTACTCTAAAAACAACAAAACCAAAGAAGACTAAAGCAAAAAAAAAAAAAAAACCAAAAAACCCTGCTTGCTTTATGTCTAAGCAGTTATTCTCAATTTGTTTATGGTACTCACACCCTGATTAACAGACATAGTTAGTACACTCTTCCACAGTGTAGCATTTCCCCATGCATTATGCTTTGACCTAAACTGGCCTCTTTCCTCTCTTTCTGGAGTCTTTAGACATTTCCTTTTCTCTCCCAAATTGTTTGTCTTATTCAAGCTGCATATCACTTTTTTTTTTTAAATTCATTCTCCCTCCTGGGAAGCTTCCCCACCCTTCCTCATCGGTTGTTTGATCATAATAATGGAACATTGGCTAAAGATAATGAGTTGCATAAAAATCCACACTGAACTTTACAACCCCTGTAGAAGTGCCCCTAAAACAGGCTTTCAAAACTGAAAAAAAACCCCACCCAAAAGCCCAGACCCTGGAAAACTGGCTAACAACTCTCCCAAATACAACAGTGCTTAACTTAGCCTTGGAGATGAAGTCACACAGAAGTACATATTCTGGCTCACTGCCAAAATGCTTCCCATGGATCCTCCTGCATCAACACAAAGAAGAAATTGTCTCAGATCCCTGAAAATTTATCCTATGCCCTCCAAGGATATGCTGGTGGCCAAAAAGGAATATGTTGTTTGCAGCAGACAGCAAAAATGTAATCTAACAGAGAGAACTGAAGCAATACTGAGATCACCAACGGTTTAACTAGAGCAGCAAAGCTCTCAGTTTGCTTGCAGCTTGTTGTCTGGTGAGTTTGGTGGTTTTAAAGCCTCCTCTAAACTCTGAACTTCCCCTGACATGTCCTTTTGTGCTAGATGTAGCAGAGAGATAGAGGACTTGCAAGAACATTCTTTTCCAACCCAGCATGTCCCATAGGAAGGCATCCCAACACCAGCCAGCTCTGTGTGTTCAGTCATTCCCTTTTTAAGCATTGCACCAGTTTTAAAATTGCCCTGTGCCAGCAGTGCGTGAAAACCAGCCTTAGTTGCCTCGCATAGCAAGCCTAAAAGGCAATCAAATACTTTTCTACTGTGATGAGAAAAATAAATGTTTCTCTATAACAAAAACAAGACCGATCCAGGCTTACATGTCTTGATTATTTTATCATACCTATTACCTGTAAGTATGGTCTGATGGGGGTATTTTCAAATTCTTGGTTTCTCTAGTTCTGATTTTTTTTTTGTTGAAGTGGAGGGACCTGTGAAGATTCTTTGTCTTAGATTATTGGTTTTGGATGCTAAAATTACTTCCCCTGAATGGCCCAGTAAGCAAGGAGGAGGAACAAATTTTGATTGCATTTTGCCACCTGTACTCCTGACAGCTTAATTTGTTAATGTCAAGTCTGCAGGCAGTAAATGAATGTTCATGAAAGTCTTGACTGTCTGATGAAGGGCACTGGCTAGTATGATGCAATTAGCTGAGCTCATCGATTATGATGGACAGCTGGAGCTCTCTGAGTTTTTCTGAAAGAGCTTAATCAAAGACATCAGAATAATAGGAGCTTTCTACATGAGAAAGGCAATGATCTAAGGCAGTTAATTAGATTTTTTTTAATTGTTGTGTTTATTATACTTCCTATTTGTCCTTGACATTTAAGACCACGAATGAACATAACTGTACTGCTGATTTCACTGCAATCAAGACCAGTTTTAATTTGCATAATAAGCTGAAAGTATTTGTTTGAAACTAAGGCCTATAATAAAACCCCAGAAGTTTTCTCCCACAATTTTGCAGGAATTTCATATTTTCTCTTAACAGTGAGGGTGATGAAAATAATTTTCATGCACAGTAAATACTCATTTTCAGATTTTTTAAAAAATCTTTTTTGTATTTTATTATTATTTTCACCCTGGCCAACTGACGGATTTGATAGAATAACAAAACAATTCCCTTTGACAGGAGGCACAATACCAGCTCACCCAAATTGTCTGTTAGCAGCAGAGCTGGCTGAGCAGCTGTCCCCTGTCCCACTGCCAGGAAATGCTGACAGCAGCAGCTACACCATTTCAGCTGCTCGCTGGCTCCATAGCAAGTTTTGATGGCTAATGAATTGCGTAAGTGCTACCCAGATCTGTCCAGAATCTCGGGAAAAAGAACAGCAGCTTTGGGATGTTGGCTGTTTTGAGAGAGACCCAGCACCACAGGAAGTTTCTTTCAAATGTGTGGGTCACGTTCTGTCCTCAGTGACTTTACCTGGTGCCATAACACAAATTAACCACGCTGTGTTTTCTGGTAAAGCAGAATGAAGAAGAGTTTAGGAGACACTGTCATCTTTCAGCTGGCACAGAGTGTTTTGCTATGACAGCAGCCAGCCACGATGGAGCCAACAGACAGAGCAGTGTGCATGCATGTTGAAAATTGGCTGATTTAGTTGCTTACCCACACGTACAAATGAATCCTCGTTGCTCCCTAATTGCCAAGCTATTAGCTATGCAGTCAGGCAGCTCCAAAATTAAGCAAGTCCCTTCAGTTTTAGACACTTGCTTTCATAGCTGTGAGGAAATCCATGCTGCTTTGTCCACTTTTATTAAGCTATCGGAGATCTGAATGCGTACGCATGTGGACAGGCATTGTGTAAATCCCCGAGCAGATCAGTGCTGCGAGGGAACTGCCCTGAGGTGCACCGGCTGTGTGGATCACCAGGGGCAGCCCATCCTCCTCTGGTGTTTCAGGCAGACTTTATCTGCAACAGGAAAAGCCATTTGCCTTTTACAAGAATCAGATGCTTTACTTGGTGGCTTTTTCTAAGTAGCAGAACACTATTAACTTAAACCAAGATGATCACAGACATGATGTGGTGAATTTTGAGGTCAAATCTGATGAGGGTACAAGCTATTGTTTTTTTGGGAAAACTGCCCTTTTGATATCTCCAGAATTGTGCACTGGAAATGTAGGCCTGCTGGGAAGGTCTCACACAGCCAGATACCTGACATTTTGAGAAACAGTGCACTGTTTAGATACCTTTGAAAATGTTTCTTTGACTCTCTCTAAACTTTGTATTGAGCTCGGATGGTTCTCCTGAGCTGAGCTGACAACATTTTTTGAGAAACTGCTCTTCATAATTAAGGTGAAGGATGTAACAAGACCTGTTTTCTGAGCTGAAATTGGTCAACAACCTTAATAAATGGGTCGTCCTTGTCTGTACTGGATCTGTACTATAAACCAGTCTGTAACTGCAGGCTATCAGGCCAGCTGGAAAAAGAGCCTTTAACCTATGATGAGTGTGGATGGATGCCATTTGTATTCCAGTTTCAGTGCTCCCCTTCTGCTCCAACAGAGCTCTTTGCCATGTGCTGCGTGAATGGAGCAATCCAGTCAAGCTACCATCTGTAGTGTGGAAGAGTCAGGACTAGAAGGCTCATCCACACAGCATCAAGTGGCTGCACCAGAGATTCAATTCTGCGCTGCGAGGTATAGCCAGACTTTTCAGGTTCTATATCTATTTTAAAAGCAACACCAGTGGATGTGTCCTACTCCTCCTGATCCAGAGTCTACTGGATCATTCCATCACACATTCTGTGCCTCCATAACATCATCATTGACGGGAAGTACAAATGAGGCTTGTGTAGCCAGTATCATTCTGATATCTCCTGACAAAGCTGCAGAAAACAAAACAAAACAATATATATTTTTGCTTATGACTAATCCAATAGCAAAAATTACACTTGTCAAAATTCCTGGTGTGTAGAAAACAGTAAAACCACAAACACTTTGATGCCATTCCCATTGTGGTTTTCAAGGAGACCAACACTTTCTTTAGTGACTAGCACTAGTTTCCGTAGCTGAGAAATTACTTCTAGCTGCCAAAAAGTTTTCTTCCTTCTCATTTAGGTTTTATTCTTACTTGCAGGTGCAAAAATCTGTCTTTAAGCTTCTATTTTCTATTCTCTATTTTCTTTAGTTGATAAGCATAGGTAGAAGCTTAGATTGCTTTCTGTTCTGTGATAATCTCTCGTGATCTTTCCCTAGCTCCAGACCTTATCAGGGTTTGCAAGTGGTTGAACCAGACAATACGGTGGTTTCTTAAATTTTACTGGTGTGACGGGAGTATCCACGGCTGCTGCAGTGGCTGCACTTATTTTATCCATAGCAGCCAACACCATGCTTGGGTACCTTGGAAATGGACTCTGTGTTTTCATGCAAATCCTATGATTTGCATGAAAGACTGGATTGTTCGTACAGGTTATCAAATTTAACAAAGGAAATTTCCCTTTTTGATTGCATCTGCAGAAAGACAAAATTAATTGCTGTGGGTCCCATACTGTGATTTCTCAGTGCTTGCTCTGAGTGCTTTGCAGAGTGCTTTGCAGAGCAGGTTTCCCTGTGGATCAAATCAAGATGTCTACAAGTCTTTTGTTTGCCAAGTTCCATGAGATACTTCAGACTAGGTCCTCTCTCAGAGCAGTTGACTTTAGCATTTTTCATCACACAAGATATCCTTTCTTTTCTGTTTCTTTTACCTTCTTATTATGTCAGTGGTTCCTGCCTGCTCCCCAATCACCACGTGACTGCTTTGATCTGAGGATGTTATTCTGTACTAAGATGCTCCCTTAGTTATCTTTGCTTGATGCAACAAAACCGTAAAGTTTAAATAAAAATTTCAAGATCATGAAGTCCTGACTGCCTTTATTTTGCATGAGATGTCCAATTTTTGGGGTTACATTTTGAGGCTACATGCTTTAGGCTAGATTTCACAGTTTTTAGACTTGTGTGTGAGCACTGAAAGTTCAACTCCAGACCTCTGGCTTGTTGCCCACCTGTTGTTGGTTAATGCTGAATTTACGCTAACCTGGATTTGCTTATGGTAACCTGAAGTTATTGCTCTAGACAGCACAGAAAAAAGCAAGCAAACTGTGAAAAAGTGGGTTTTAAACTTTCATTGCAAATTTGCCATGCAGTTTTAATGGTGCTATCAAGAACAGAAAATTGTGTCACAGAAGAAAAGAAGAATCTTTCCATAGATTCCCTTAGAATCTCTTAAAAATGATTTATAGAACTGTTCATCTTCTATGGAATTTTACGGGATAATAAAAGTCCCAAAACTGATGAAAACAAAAGGAAGTTGCTCTGGCAGGTCTTTTCATGAGTTGTTTCTGAACAAACTCACTACATGTTTACGTAGGTCTGCTGACAATTTCTTGGTGTTTTATTGCAATAGTGCTATTCAACATGAAGAATGTGATAAGCATGATACACTGAATGCAGTCATCAAATGTCACTTTAGTCAGATTCTTAGTGTGCTGCTCTCACTCTTCCACCTAACTGCCTTTAAGCCTTATTTTCAAACTCCTTGAGAATTTATGCTGATCTTACTCTCTGTGGTAGCACTGGCCTTTTTCTGATGCTGTGGTGAGCCCGTTCAGAGAGCTGAAGAGGAAGAAAACTAACTCTGCAAAGCAAAACAAATTATTTTCAGTCCATGTGGCTCTCTGAACCTGGTTGCTAAGAGATCAGCAAGCACTAGTGCTAGTGCAAGTTTAATGAATACTCTAGGAAAAAAAAGCTGTGTTGCAGGGCATCCTAAATCTTACCTGATCCCTGGCTTCTGAATGAAGGGATCATTCAGAAACATCAGTCAGGATTCATCAATTTCTTTACTCAATAACCTGCTTGTCTTTTTCTCAAATGCAGAGTTTGTTGTGCCTCATTAAAACTTTGATAAAATAAAATGCAAACCAAATAGCTGAACTGACATAATGGATAAACTATGTGTCAGGAAGAAAATATAAGTAAAATGTTTGAAAATGTAACAAGACTCCAATCTTTTAACAAGGTCATGTGGGTCATTTCATAGTTCTGCCAAATGAGCAGATAAGGTGATGTCTCGACCCTTCTGGAATCCATAGGAATTTTTTGATTTTTTTGAACCTGGATGTGACTGCAAAGGTTTTTTTCTTAAAACATAAGGCAGAAGACCAGAATTTATTCTCTCTGCATTTACACTGGCCACATATTTGAATATGTAAATATATGTGTATAAAAGGGGTTCACAAATGCAGAAACAAAATGTGGATTAAAAAGGAAAAAAAGATGGGCTAAACCTCTAGAATCAAATCAGAAAATATTATATATACATATATATGTATGTATGTTGATCATTGCAATATGTAGTCTAAGAAAACAATTTATGTTCAGGAGGAAAGGAATGCTTTGGAAAACACCCATTTAATCTTAATATATCTTAATTAATTTAGTTTAATAAATTGTAGTTTTTCAGCGTGGTGCCTTCTTACCATAGGCTGTAGTGGGATATCTGCAGCTGTGACACCTTGAAACACCCAGTGTTCCTCCTTACTGCTAAAACAATTGTCTGTATGAGTGAAAGACTTTACCAGATGGTTTGCTGAGATACACTACAATACAGATGATTAAGCCTGGAATTTGCATTCCTTTATTCTTACATTTATTTGAAAAAATAAGAGATTACAAGGCAACAGACAATATCTGCTGTCTGACAGAGACAGCTCAGATATTGTGGCTGATCCCTTTCACTGATAGAACACTATCAAGGTCAGGCTATTAGTCTGACACAGCATTGATTGTTTGGGCAGAGGGAAAACAACCTTTTCAACACAACTATGTCAATTTGAATATGAGTAATGTTTCTCAGCACTTAATCTGGGAAAAATTCTCAAAGGTCAAAGCTTCAGCGTGGAATAAAAGAGGAAGATGCAGAGCAGTTTGGCAGTCAAGACTGAAAGCCAGAGCACCACTGAGCCTCAGCAAATGTGATTGATTCTATTAAAAAGAAAAACAACAGAAAGAAAAGAAAAAGATTGTTTTAAACACTGGCTGTACTTAGCAGAGTGTATTGTTGGTGTTCACCCTGTATTAATCCACTCCAGAGACTGTGCCAATACACAACACTGCTGTTTTAAAAAGCCTAGTGTTGGCAGCTGTTTTTCTTGTACATAATCATGGAGAACTGGGATTACATCTTTTGCTCCCCCCCACCCCCAACCTGAATGCATTCATTTCCTTTCAGCAGTATTGCAACTTAGTTCTCTCAGAAAAGGAATGAGTGGAAATGGGGAGGAGGAAGAAGAAGAGTAAAGTGTCAACACATAAAAATGCTATGGGTTTAATTTGGGCTAGAAAGAGACTTCACATGTCTGGAAGCACAACAGCTCTTTCAAGGCCAGAATCATCCTTGTATGATGACCTTTGAAACAATTGCCAAAGTTTTTTAAGGGGGATCATGTAATGGCTTAGAATTTGAATGCATTTTCAAGTGCAGTGACAGCTTCATTGTTAGGTTTTTTCCTGCTACTTCTCTCTGGTTCCTGATGAATTCAGAGAAAGTAGGTAGGACAAGAAAATGGAATTTTCCACCATTTAGTGGAAGTCTCCTCCTCAATGTCCGTCATCAAATGTATGTGGGATCCTGGGATACGGGACATGGACTTCACTGCAGTCACTGGAGCCTGAGTACTTTACAGCAGTAATGAGCAGCAGTAACTGACTGGAAACATCTTTCCTACATCTCTCAAATAAAAATAATTCCATCACACACCCTGAATCATGGGAAAGACACAGATTCATAGAGATACCAGCATGCTAAAATAATCTGTATGTGATTGCTTTGAAGGTAATGTAAATATTTTTGACCTTGGAGAAGATGCAATTCCAAATTGGCTCTTAGGTACCAAGTGTAGTTTACTGTTTTCTTGTCTCTCCTTGTCAAGTGTCTCTTAATATCCTTTACAAGATCCTCCTTTCAAATGGTCTGAAGTAAGAAGAGCAAAATGAGGAAAGTGTTGACAACTATTTTCTTAATTATTTACTTTGCACTCTGAAGGAGAGAAAAAACAATATAAACTTATAGTATTCTTTAGTATGTTTGTTTATATGTCGCAATAAAGGATACAAAAGGGGGTTGTTTTGCCATGTAAGGAGCCAACTTTGAAGTCTTTGGACTCAAATACACTGACTGTAGGCATCTTTTGTCTAAATGCTTGCTGAAATACTTTGTTTCATTCCTGAGGTAAACAGGCAGGCAAGGAAAGAAGCTCACACACACACAAAGGTAGCATGTACTCACAAGTTTATTTCCTTGTGTAATGTAGAACTCATTGCTTTGTTAACACTGACAGTGGAAAGTGCTAGCAACATCAGGAGTTTGGTAAAGATATTTTGTATTTACTCTTAAAATGAAAACCACATCCATTTTAGTCTTTATCCAGAATAGCCCCATGGCTACTGATTGCCTTTAACAGGCAAGTTTCCCTGGTTTTGTCCACTGATTCTGCCTAAAACACAAAACTGAGCTGTATAAAATAATAGTAAAAAAAGGATGACTTTTATTTGGAGACAGAAGCAGCACAGCATCACCTTCATAAAAAACTCTTGGCACAAACAAAGTCTGTATAAAATGCTCTCCCTTCAGTATACTTGGCTAAAGACTACTTCCTGCCTGGCCATGAAATATTTGGAGGGTGAATCACTTTCTTAACTAGCACACTGCTGCCTCTGTAACACTCTCAATTGGAGAAATGCATGAGGATGGACTCAGAGCATCTGCACTTTCCCTTGCTCCCCCCAAAGTAGTGACAAAGGTATTCCTACACTAAATGTATGTCTCTTTTTTTTTTTCAGGTGAGCAGATTTTAAGTAGGCTCTTCCCTTCTCTTTCCTGTGTTGGTAGTGAGCTCCTTGCTCATTTGGCTCATTCAGACCCCAGAGATTATGTGCACAGAGACTTCATTAACTTCACCCAACAAGGAGGCTTCAGCACTGAGATGCATTCCTGCTCCCAGAGGAAGGGCTGCCTGCCTCTGCAGGGCGTGGGGAAGATCCACGAAGGGGATGGGCAGAGGTCAGACTCAGACAGCCAAAGGGTACATTCCTTTTGTGGGTGTGATGGGCTCCTAGTCAAAGGGCAAACACTGTCCAAAAACCAGAAAGCTTCCACTTTGTGGTTTTGCTTAAGTCAAGGATGGCACTGGTCTTGCAGGGGTGCTTGCAGGTGAGGTGCCCAAGGTGCTTGTGCTCCTGTGAGATGTTTGTGCTGTGAAGGTCATTTGGAAACACAACAGCCAGGGTGACTGACAGGCCAAGGGTGCTGCTGCTGCTGCTGCTGGGGTCACAGCACTGTGCAGGAGCTGGGGAATTGCTGCCTCTGAAACAGTGACAAACTGCTCTGTCCCTGTGACAAACACCTCTGTGGATGATCACCGGGATCCCTTCCTGCGTTACTGCTTGGTGTCTGCAGAAAAGCTGACCCTGCCATCACACCTGACAGCCTGAGAGGACTTCAGCCACAGCACCAAGGACTCAGTCCTGGCTGCGTGGCATCCAGATGTTAGACATTCTGACCTCTGACACCAAGGGGTGTGTATGCACAGATGTGGAACCAAATAAGTGCAGTTCTTGAATGTCTCAGAAACTATTTAGTACTTGAAAAGAAATTTAGTTCATTGTTTTTAGCAATTTATTTATCACTTTCTAAACTCTCTGGAAAGTACAAACTAAGATTAAGTACAATGATACTACTGAGGAATTGCCCTTACTCTGTATAGCAGCAGTATGAAGCAGTTTGAAGCAGTTGATTCTGAACTGGTGGTGTTGTCATTGTCATAACTGGTCAACACTTCTGGTCTAGTGATCTGCAAGGGGAATTCAAGACTTAGAGAGAAAAGCTCTAACAGATACTACAGCTGACTTGCTTGTTTTTCAGACATCCCCCCTTCTTTATTTATTTTGTTATAAAAACTAAAAAGGGGCTTTGGGGACTCTATGTATTAACATTCTGTTGAGGAAAGTGAGTGCTCAATGGATCAGATAATATCAAAGCTGCAATGAAATGAATATTGTGAAGCATTTAGTTTGCCTTTCAACTCTCAAATTTGCAGTAATTGGTTAGTGATGATAACTCAAGTTGCATAGAAGTCAAAAGCTATAGATTTATTTTAGATAAGAAAAGAGGAATGGAAATAGGATCTGCATTAAGCTGTGAACGTTACAAGTTGCAGTTTGAGTTCACCTTGTCCAGGTTTGGTGGCAGATATGAGAGGAGATTTTTAGTTTTATTATTTCTGGAGAAAAACATCAAAGAATATTAGTGAGAAAAAAAAAAACCAAGAAAAAGCATCTTCTCCTTGACCTTTCTATCAGCATATACAACCAAACAGAGAAGAGGAAAGTTGGTGGAAGAGAAGTGAAAGGATTCGAGAGGAAAGTTTGTGGTGTTCTTAGTGCATGAGGTTGTACTGGTTCTGTTTTTGTCCTTTTTGGTTTTGTGTGGCTTCAGATGAATTATACCAGTTGTGTCTTTTGTCCTTTTTAGTGCAGTAACATTTTTTTGATTATTACAAGTATAAGCATATTGAAATGAATTATGCCTTAGGCTGGGAAACCTGTATGGCTTTTACCTTGGGGATAGCAGGGTCCTTCCCTGGCAGAACAGATGACTCAGTAAAATCTTTCTCAGTTTTATTTTCCTCTTGTGTTTAGCATGGCTGCTACCCATGCTAGCAGCAAGCCCACAAATCCACACATTGGATTTTCCTGTCTATTCCCAAGATTGCACAGAGGGACAGGTGACAACTTGGGTTGAGCCCCCAAAAGAAGTATCAGGGTAAGTTACAAGTTCTCTACAAGGTGATGACTTTTTTTTTATTTTCCAATGTTTTGCATAAAAATATGCTTATCTTGCTAATAGTATATTGATAATAACTTGGTCAGTTCTTGTTTTGTCTGATATTGTTCTCTTAAACCAGACAGTCACATATGCACACATCTGCTACATAGTAGTCCATTGCCATCCTCAGCTTCTTAAAAGTGCTGGAGGTATTAGTGCTGAAACATGTCAGCTTCTTCATATGGGTATGGCCAAATCCCACTGCCAACACCTCTGGGTTCTGGGAAGCAGGTCCCTCCTGCATGGATCTGATGACCTCTAAGCTCTTTCCTCATTGAGGAAATCTTTTTACCAATTTTTCCCATGGATTTCCACCTTTCCCTGTAAACTAGCATGATCTACAGAATAAGACATTTTCCAGGCTTCTCCTGTGGTACTGTTTGTGGTGCAGGAAGAAAGGGAACACACCTTTCAGCTTGACCCTGATCCCCAAGTCTGTCACTCAAACCTCCATCAGCACCAAGCAATCTTGAGCTCCTCAGGGAGCTGCAAGGAGATGGGATTGGAGTTTATTGCCTGGAAAGCAGCTCAGCAGTGAAGGACCTTGGCATTCTGGTACACAAAAAGTTGAGCATGAGTCAGTCTTTTCAGCAATGAAAATCTTAATTTTGGGCTACATTACCACAGACTGTAGGTTAAGTGGAATAACTGCTATCCCTTCTCCACTATTTGACCTGGTCTTTTTTAAAAGGAAATTTAAATAGTAATATGACTGTAAGCACAGTCCCTGTAGAGTAGTGGCTGTAACAGGTGCAGACCAGCAAGAATTACATTTAAGTAAACATTTCCTTCCACTATTCCTCTTGATGGGAGGCAGCTGGGTGACAGATAGTCCTCCTCCCTTCTGACCAGCAGTGTCCTCCTCATTCAGAGCATTGCCCACTCAAAGGTAAGTTCTTGTCCTCTGCTTCATTACATGTATTTATTTTGCAAAAAGCACAAGTCTCTGCCACTGGTGGGGTACAATACTAAGAAGAGGGACAAAGACATAGAGATCAGCTTTTAAATTTAAGCTTGTGTACTATTAAGTGGTGTTTTCCCTCTGAGGCAAGTGTCTGTAGCTGCTTGCCGCAGAGAAGCTACAGCTGAAGTTGTTTGACAAAGAAAAAGAAATATATAGATGGAGAAATGGCAGAAGGAAAATTAGTGGACAATAAAATAAATGTGTTTTTACACAATTGCCAACACTAAGCTGCCTCAGATGCTTACATCCACACCTCTGTGGTGCAGAATTGACTTGATTTATATTTGGAATGCAGTGAGTAACATGTAAAAATAGGATTACATGAACCTTTCACAGGAAGACAAAATTTCATAAAGTGATGGCATTACAGTGTGTTTCCACAAGCTTGACATAACTCAGACATTAAGGAGAAGATTGTCAAAATAACTTCCAAAAATGTCAGGGAGGCAATTTGCTGAAGCTTTATAAAAAATGATGACATTTGCTCTTTCAGAATCAGATTGGTACTGCTAGCTACCTCAAATTGTACTTTATTCTAAACCCTGCAAAAGCTTTTGCCTGGCCTCAGCTTAATGACTATTGATTTCAATAGCACTATTGAAAATAAAGAAGTAAGATAAGGACAAATATTCAAGCTCTGCAGGATCAAGGTCTTATTTTGCTGAATTTTTATTGCTCCAGATGAAGTATATGTGAGATAGGGACACCATGAGACACAATTTGATTATATTTTCTTAGAGAGTCATCATTTCAGTAAATCGTTAATTTGTAAAAGAAATAAACATCATCTGCTCTTTGTTTCTTTATGCTGATGCTTTACAGCAAAAATGACAGAGTTACTCACATAAAACGTTGCCCCTAACAAAAATGTCAAAATGACTATTTTCTCTACGCAGTCCTGTTTGCAATATTTTACAGCAGGAAACTATTCCACTGACATTATCTCTTCAATTAGGCAAGCCTGCTGTGCTGCTGGTAATTGTGAAGTGGATTATTGTACCAACACAAAGAAAGCTTTTCTCCAACATGTGTATGAAAGCATTGTAAGTGGGGGAATTATGGCCACAGTTTGCCTCTTCAGAGTTTATTAATGTTATATTTCAGAAGTATGGTGATGTTCAGTCTGTTTTCAAGTGCCAGGATAAGCTGAGGAAGAATGACTACAGGACTCATAAGCAGAGCTGCAACATACTCCATTTTAGGAACCTATTCTGGTTTCTAATGTGGTCAGAAAATTAAATGGTTTCCTGATGGTGTCTGGTCATAATGTACAGCACTGGGCTCCAGCAGCAATAAATATTCACTGTCCTAGACTGTAAAAGTGTGGCATTAACATATTTATATTGGACCAGTAACCATTATAGCAATATAATTATATTGATAATGAGAATGAATGGTCCAGCTCCAGAGGCTGAGTCCTTGCCCTGTTTGCTTTACTGGTACAGATGAGTCCTTGGGGATTAGTGTGCCTGGACTGAGACTTGTCTTTGTGCCAGCTCTGTGTGCCCTAATCCCATGCTGCCTGCTCTGGGAAGAAGGAGCACTTGTCAAATCCCTTTGCATTCAGGCTCAGTGTGGCTCAGTCCAATGCAAATGTTGTGCCTGCAGGACATTTGAAATGAAGCCACTATCTGTATGCACCCAGGCTCCCTGGTAAGAGAATTTATCTTTACAGCAGATCCAGGCTTAAACATTTCCTGTGCCTGATAGGATTCATATCTGAAAGTCTAGTTTTGCAGGTGAATGCCTTAAATATCAGATGGTGCAGAGAGTTTAGTGCCTTTTAGTGCCTTGTAGGTCAACTGTTGTCCCCACCCCAAATCACACAGGTCAAGATCTATATCTGGAAAAAAAATAAAAAAAAAAAAAAAACAAACCAAATACCTCCCCAAAACCACCACCAAAACAAAAATAAAAAAACCTTAAGAGTTCTGGGCTTAGTCCTGTTCCTTAAGCAAAGTAACACAATAAAGAATTTATATTCATGGGCTTATCTTTTCCCTTTAAATAAGAAGATTGCCTAAAACCCAGTTGAAATAAGTCCTTATCTTGTGCTCCAAACCATGGCAAGAGGGGCCAAAACTGGGCCATGAACGAGGATAATAATTTAAAAAAATGTATGATCATGCTACAGAGGCTGGATCCATGGCCTGTGTGCTTTACTGGTACAGATGAATCCTTGGGGGTAGGTGTCCCCAGCTGAGGAGACCTGATTTCTTGCCTTTGTCCCAGAGCCCCTTAAATGAAGCAGCTGCTGGCTGTACCATGGGAAGGTGAGACTTCCTACTGGTGGAGAAAGGCATGTCTTAATCTGTCCTTTAGGGTGGAAATTGTGTGAAAGATCCTGGGCTGGGTTATGTGTTATTTCAAAATCTGACCTGAAAGGAGTGTGTGTACTTCAGGCAAGAAGATATTTCTGTAGGTATAAACCTGCATGGAGCTGCCATGTCCTATTGAACCCCAGGAGGGAAGGGGAAATTTGGCAGAAGTGGGATACTTCTCTCTTCTTTCAGGACTTAATGTGGTTTCTGAACTTTTGCCATTCAGAGGGGAAATGAAACAGATACAGTTCAGAGGTTTTCAAAAGTTAGAAAAAAACAACTCATCCCAAACCCCATTCCACAAACCCTCTCTGCCCTACCCAGATCAACTCAAGCAAACAACAAATTGCTGGTCAGGGCACTCATCTGGAGCACCTAAATGCCAAGTTTAGGACCTTGTGGTAGATTTCCCTTTGTGGTAAGGAACAACTTGCTATGGGTTCTCCAAGTTGGGTCCAGCAAGCTGTAAAGTCTGTTTGCCTCCTCAGCCTCATGCTTATTTAATGATTTCTATAATATGGAGCTACTGCATGGAGAGAAGGGTTCACAGGCAGTAATTACATCCAAGGTCTTACCCAGGCTGTGGGACCCTTTGTGTTAATCCTTACTGTCCTTTCCTCACTCCCAGGAGAGTGTTATTCTGGGATGGAGACTTCTCAGACCTAAAATCCCATTCTTAGTCTTATAAACCTTGTCTGACTAACTTTTTTTTTTTTCCAAAGAAAATCCTTCCATCAACTTGTTTTTGACAGTGATGTTTCTCTGCAATGAAAGAAACAGCATTCACTCACTGGGAAATCCCTTCAGGTCACACTTCTATTGCATTGTGCTTACAGACCTGCAGGGAGTGGAGAACTATGCACAGAAATTTTTGCTGATGTTCTTGTTTTTCAAAGGCTCTAAGGATGTATGACAAAGGAAGGCAAAGATGCTTTTCCTAAGTGAATATGCTTTAGAGTGGAACAAGAGATATAGCATCAAAATCATCTCTCCCAAAACACAAGGTGACACCCTGACATTCCAAGAAAATGGTAACAGATCACTCTACCACTGTGTGGTGACAGATTCTCAGTTCTTTGTGTGATTCATGATGATAGCTAGATGTCAAATCTTTGCTGCATACCACGGAAGAAACAAAATTTAATAATAAAATATATTCTAGTGACTTCTGACAGGAAAAATCTGAGACAAGGATAGCCTACCTAAAAGAAGCTATGTATGTTAAACCCACTAATTTCATGTTATTAGGAGTACTGAATAGATTTGTCAGGTTGCATGAAAAGTCCAACATTTTAATGTATAGCTTTTTTTATTTCCCTTTCTGTTTAAGTGATCAAAAGCTACTGCATTTTTATGGGACTTTGTAGGAAGCCAAAGGCTTATATTTTCAAGAGCAGAGGTGTCAGTAAGGAAACTGAGTTCTGAAAGCCAAAATCACCTAACATTTTGGCCAAGACCTTATCAACCAGAAATATTTGGTTGCCTCTTTGAATTCCAGTAACTTCTTAAAATACACCATCCACCTCCTGCCAAACATGTTGCTACTGGGTATAATAAAATCCTCCTAATGGCTGATAATGCTCTATGGAGCCATGCAGAGTCTTAGGCCAAACTCAGAACTGTTGTCAGGTTTTGTTTCAGAGCAGAGATGGGAATGGCTGTGCCAGAGCAGGACCAATAATCCGTCTCCCTCTGCATCCTGTCTCTGGCAGTGGCCAAGAGCAGGCTTGCTGGAAAGCATACAGGAGCAAGAGTGTCACATAGTATTAACTCCTCTGTGGTATTTTTCTGGACTCCAAAAATTAGTGCTGAACAATATCCTGAGCCAGTGTTGTCATCTTTATGTCATATAATCCTCAGTGGATTTTTCTTCCTTGTGTTTTTCTGGTCAAATTCTGAACTCGTCTCAAGTTTTTGCTTCCTCAGTTCCAAAGGACTGCTGCCACCAGGCAGGGACATTTGATGCCTCCTGATTCTTAGGGCATTTCTTCGTTAAGAATTTATTTATGCTACTACTTTCCAACCACAAGTGTTACAAAATCAGCGGGCACTTTTCCTGTGGATATCTCTGTGTTTCAGATTCCTGTTTGTAAAATACAGCCACGTTCTCACAACATGTAAGGATGCCGCTTATGAATCACTCAGATGCTGTGCCAAGCCTGTGGAAAAACCCATTGGGAAAATGAACAACTGAACAGCATGCTCTACATGAGTCTGAGGCCCAGATAGCGAATAATGAGGAGAAAACAAATTATCAGTGGGATGCTCATTAAATGAACACCATCCTCTAGTGTACTGGACGAGCATAGACAGGCTTGTTATCCTTTTCTGTAATTAGAAGCAGTGTCCTAATTGATGTGCAGAAATGTGCCAAATTCAGGTGACTCACATTTGACTTTGCCATCTTAAAGGGCTGTTTCAGTGTAGCTTGTGCATCTTCATTTCCCATCTTTGAGATAACACCTTTCACTTAAAGTGAGACAGCTGCTAATTACAAATGGATATTGTATTTTTCCTATTCTAAGTTCTAAAACACACAAGAGATTTGGTTTTGAGAGCAGCAGCTGAGTTATTTTTTTTTTTTCAGAGGATTTCATTTCCCAAACTACCCATTGCATTATGGATAGGCTGGTGCAAATATTATTTCTTTAAATGAAAAAGATCACTGATAACTACTGGGACCTGTAGCAATCATATGTTCTAGGTTTAACCAGAGTGTTTATCAGGCTTATCTTGGTAATGAAAACCAGCTGCTTTTCAGTCACACCAAGCTGTCCATAGCTAGCAGTTCCCATACACAACTAAACTGTGTTTTGTACAAGGAAATATGTTTGCAAGATGTCCCAGGCTGGTAAATACAAAAGGAATGGATTTAGAAACATCTCTGAAAGCAGCATCCTTTGATTTTTATGTATATATTTGTAAATACTGAGGAAAGGGTCAAAGAGTGATGCCAGCTGTTTTAGCAAAGAATTAGAATCGAACAGATCCAGGAAACATGTAAGTAGATTTCTAAAATAAATGCTCCTTGTTCTGTCAGCTGTTTAACTTCTGGGTTAGAGCTGACATAAGCCTCCTGGTGATGTTTGAATGATTGCCTTTCTTCTCCCCAAATCTTGCTTTCCTGTGGGTAAAGCAAGGTATTGCTGTTCCTCAGGTGTCCCCAGGACCTGGCAAAAGAGGAGTAGTGGAAGCTAATAGTAGTGAAGGTGGAATCTAAATGCATATGTAGATGAAAATTCAATAGTCCTGTCCAAAAATTCAATAGTCCAAAAATTCAATAGTCCTATAATTCAATAATATAATTCAATAGTCCAGTGGCAACTTAGCAAAATTCCATCATGGTCTGCTGTGAGGCTGCAAAAATTATGGGAAATAACCATTTTTAAATTTCAAATTCAAAAGCAAGGCAATATAAATATAAAAAGTGAATGGGTGAAGCAAGCCTATGTAAATATAAACAGTGATAAAATTAAATTGTTTCAAGTTTTCTGGATATGTCTTTGAACATTACCTCCCAGCACAGGCATGGATGCCAGCTATATATTTAGAATGGCAGAACTGAAGAATAGGAGATATCACAGCCAAAGTAACTACAGTGGTTACTCTTAGGCCACAACCTGGAGCTGAAAATGTGGTATAGCTAATTTCTTAGTGACAGCAGCTGACCTTCTCTGCAACAAGGGAACACATTGAGGAAAACCCCATATGAGCCAAAGCAAAGTCTCCTGAGTTTGTTTTTTTTAGCTTTTAATACAAATAGCCATTACCCTGTAGCCTCTTTCTTGCAGGAGGTGCAATTTTGTGCTCATGCTGAGAGAGGCAGAAGTGAAGTGCAGTGAAAGTGGCAAGGTCCTACATCAGTGCTGTGGCATTTCTGACCTGTGGCATTTTTGATGCATGGCATTCCAGAGCTGAGCTGTACATCCAGTGCTCTGTATGATTATGCAGAAGGCAAGGGAAGATGCATGAAGCCAAAAGGAGAAATCCCTGGCAGTGTATAACTTTGGGGGCCCAGTGGGGAAGGAAATCTGCTGTGTGGTTGCTATGTGGTCGTATCTTCTCCTTCCCCTCATCTCTTTGCTCCCCTACAATGAGGCAATAGAATGCAAACTACAGTCCTTGGGTAGGCATCCTCTCCAGGCAGGCATACCTGGGTGCTTGGGGTTGCCCTTCTGAGATGCCCAATTCCAAGAGTTGGCAGAAAATGGAGACTACAGTCCCTATCCTAGTTATTATGCACTTGAATTTTGGCACCAAAACCCGTGAAATGTTGCCTCCCTCAGCAGTTTCCACTGCTCGGCTTTGATGGCAGCAGTCTGTGAGGATTTGGTTTTGGCAGCTCTTTAGTGCTAACTTTTCTGCGGCTATTTGGGGGTGGAGGAAGGCTGATGACTGATGGCAACTGTGGAACTTGGAATCACCAGTGACTGGTGGCTTCTTCAAATGAGACTATAAACCCTCTTAGGCTGGCCTGGGGCTGCACAGCCAGAACTTGTTCCAATGGTCTGGCTTTCTGCACTGTGGGAGAGCCAACCCAGGCTGCTGACCAGCAAATCCAACCTGCAGGAACAGTCTGTTCTCCTGCTCCCTCATGGGCAGGAAATGCATCCTTTTTCACCTGCAATGTGCTTCTGATTGCAATGGTGAGTGTGTTTGTAATGAGAGATCTTGCTTGATATTGAGAGAAAAAATGTCAAAGGTAGGTGGTAAGAATCATATGAAAAGAAGTTATGGATGACCCTGTTGCTGTCCCAGCTTGATGCTGTAGAAGCAGCTCTTGGTAGATGAGCTTTGGGCATATTTGACTTACTAAAATTAGCTCAGGAGGGGCATTCTTAGGCACAAGGTCTGCATGTTGCACTGTGGGAGCACCAGACAACGTGGTCCTGATTTAGGGGGGAATGAAACCTGTAGCAAACAGGAGATAACTCACAGCAGATTTGTTGTAGTTACTAAAGGTTTCATCTGCCCTTGAATCATCACAGTAATCCCATTTTACCACACACTGTGCAGAAAGTTATCTGATACCTAGCAGTTCTTTTCATTAGTTTTTGACTACTCATTTATATTTAATGTTAGATCACTGAGAAAATAACAAGAAGTGAAAAAAAGTTCTCGAGGTGTTTTAGCATTGTATTATCTGGTTTTACAACCCATTTAGGTATATGTGATTAACTTTTAGGTTTAAACAGCTTGAAAATAACTTAACATTTCCCCAATTTATTTCTCCTCCTCTCCCTTCCCAAAATTCTGAGTACTTCAAAGAATGATCTACTTAAAAATGATAGCATATTTACCTGCTTTAAAAGACCTGTGTCACTTCTTAACATTGAGGGAGAAGCTGCTGTATGATAAAATTTTTAATTCCAGCATTCTTTTTATTCACATAGGGGAAAGAAGGGAAGAAATGTTATTGTCTTTATTTCCAGGAAACATTTAAAATTCCTTACCCTACCCTGCAGTGCATTTTGTTTTGTTTTATTTTGTTAATAGTCTGTATTCTGATTGCTGCTTGGTAAAGAATAAAAGAGGATTCTTTAGTCATGGGAATGCAGAGATGTTTATTTCCACTTTGGGAGTATAACATAGTTTAAAAGAAATCATCTGTTTTCAGAGTTAGTTGCTGAAGCACCTGGTATCCCACGCTCCACCCAAGATTATAAAAATATTTGAAACTGCAGGAAGGCAATACAGCTGTGCGAGCTTATCTGGGATCTTGTTGATTTAATTAAGTTCAGAAAAAGCAGCCATACCAATAAATGCATAGTTGCTTGAAAGAGAGAGGTGCCATTTGATAAAGTTTTCCCCCTTAATTATCTGGGGCTTAGTTAAACATTATAGTCTCCCATAATTTCTCTGGTGCAATCAAATTCTGTTCTTGTTGAAATCATGCATCAGATGGTTATTTTTACAGGGTGAAAATGAAACAGTGAGGAGAAATTCAGATCTAGCTCTTGTGTTGATGTCTGTGGCAGTACAACCTGGTTAAAAAGAAAAACAAAAGCCTTTGTGTGGGATCCTCCTTGGCAACAAATATGGTTTCCTGTATGAAGAAGACCTTCATGCCTTGATTTGTGAGGCAGTTATGCCATTACAGGAGAGAGCTGTGGCTGGAGGATGCTGTACATGTGGGACAAAGAGCAGCAAATGTTTCAGAGGACAGAATTCAATTCCCGGAAGGGTGGCTGCATCACCTCCCCTTGGTCCAGCTGGGGGAAAACTCCAGCAGTCATCCTGGAAACAGGAAAAGTGACACCACATTAAGTGAGGGAGGTGCTGGAGTGATGTTTAACATTTAGGATTAAATAAGGATACAGAAAATGGTGTTGTGTAAAAATTGGTCTACTTCTGCTAAATAATATTAAAATCCACAAGAAAACTATTTCTTGCAAATGAAGTTTTTCTGTAAAACCTCAATGTATGGAAGAAATTGGGAATTTTTCAGCTTTCTTCAGACTCAAGAATCCCAAACTATTTGGGAGAACAGACACTAATCTATATACGAAGCTGTTTGTAATTTCCTTCATAATTTCCTAACATATGTGGCAAGTTTCCAAGATTTAAGAATAGCAACCATAAATTACCATGTGATTAGTTAGCAGAGCATGGATTGGTATGGGGGTGGTAAGTCACTCCTAAAGGTACAGCATGTGAAGCAAAGGTCATCACTTCACTGGTGTTTGGTTTCTCGCTGGAAAATCAGTGGATTGTTTGGTTACATAAAGCACTGATAGATGGGAGATTGTTTTCAGGTATTTGCTCTGCATCCTGTTGGAAGTGTTCCTGGCTAAACTCACTGGCAGTGCTCTCATGTGGTAATTCTGTGTTTCCATATTGTCAGGGGAGGGCTCTGAAACTTGAGAAATCCTCTAAGTGAGGTTTTAATATAAAAGCAGAGTGACAGAATTTTTGGAAACAGAAAATAAAAATGACTAAAAAAAATGGCAGTGCTTAGCATATGCAAACTGAATGGAAAGATGGAGCATCATTATATAATTTTTGCTTACTAGAGATGCAGTTATACTGGAGATGTGCTGAATCAAACCTCATTTGACTGCGTAATCAACGAGGCTGGTGCTTCAGAGAGACAGATCATTTAAACTCCTATGCTGGAAAGCACACCGTGTGAGGATGAATATAAACCACTCTACAGACTTAGGCATGGTAAACGGGAGTGTTGAGAATGTCACTGACACTTTTTCTAAAAGCTATATAATATCACTCCAACTCTTTACCTGCCTCTTCTCTATCTTTCTATAGTGATATGAAACAAAGGGAAAGCTAAACTGATTTGTAACTATTTCATGTTCTAGTACACCAAGCATCTCTGCTAAAGGTGGTTTCCTGAGCTTGTTTGACTATCAAAAACTGTTGCAAAGTCTGGTGTAATTATTGCCTGTGATTCAGAAGCACCTCATCATAGAACCTGTGCCTGAAAACACAGGTAGGCAAATTCATAATGTGAAACTGTGCTTTTCAGGGCTGGGTCTACACACTTTGCTAAGTAAGCAGAAATGTGTCTGAATGAATTGGGACAACATTTTCCCAGAGAATCAGGCTGATGAGCAGTTTATAAAGTGACATATGGATAACTCTAGCTGGGAGGGGGAACCTCACCCACAGAACTCAGCATGATGCAGCTCTGCACCTGCTTAGCCCCTTAAGAGCACTATTGTCATAGAAGTCACTGCAGGCAATCCCCCACTATTGAAATGCATGCTGTGGATTTATTAAGCATTTCATTTCTTCAGGGCTTTCTGCAACACTCATTACTCAAGAATCTGGGTTTTTCAGAGTCAGTAACTGTGTTTTTGTGGCAGCTTGGCTAGATGAACCAGCTCTGTAAGTGCGAAACAGCTACAGAGGTTGAGAGGGAAATGTCTGTGTTTCTGAGCAGCAGCTGGTCAGACATGGATAGCACCAATCTCTCCTAGCACCATCCAGTTAACCATTTTCTTCTGCTCTACTTAGACCCAGCATGAGGACCAATGAAAACATGTAGAAATCTGCCTCTCAGGTGAGGTTCCTGGACCAACCCTAGAGCAGATCAATAGGGCAGTTTTATGCCTCATTGTGTGGTCTTCAGATTCTTTCACTGCAAAGGTAAACATGGTTTCTACTGAACATGCACAAACTGTACTTTTGAAGGATTGATAACTTGACTGAATTTGGTCAGATTTTCACTGGGTAGGAAAAACAATTATTAACAGGCTGTACTGCTACTACCTATACTATCTATGACTGGTATGCTCTAAACTTCCAGATTTTGAAGAAAATGTTGCCAGAATTTACCAGAACTGAGTCTTATTTGTTCCTTATCTTGGGCTAGTAAAGGCTGGGAGGGATAAATCCTAAAGCTTGTAAATTTGAACCTCAAATGGTGATGACTTGGGAAACACATAAAGTGAAATGCAGGCTGCAGAATGTGAAGATTAGGCTGGTAGCAGTCTGGGCTTCCAGCCTGCTGACATAGTTTTGTTACACACTTCTACTAAGTTATTTTCCTGTATTTGCTGTACTTTGCTACTCTTAGATGCTTTTATGCCAGGAATGTATTTGCCTATGTATACTTCTCCATGGAAAAATGATCTATCTGCATATACATGCAATGCAGACAGATGGAACACAATCTAGTTCATGTAGTATCAACAAACCCATGCTCTTCTTTTTTTGCCTTTACATTTAACTTAAATTACATTTTGAATGCCACCATCTGCACAGCAGTATGGCTCAGCAAGGCCTGCTGTTCCTAAAAGCTATTAATTGAAAAACTCTACCTACTTTGCAACAAAACTATTCTACTTACCCCTTTTCTCAAGGACACAAGGCAAAAAAAGGAAACTAATAGGTGTCATGAGACGCTTTGGTATTATTTTAGATAAACATTGTTGTGAAATCTAAAGATATAACTTCTTTATATCCATCCTGTCATTAATGAAATTGCTTAAATATAAGTTAATCACTCATGTAAATGTATTCTTAATAGGTTTCAGGATGGGCTCACAAGCATGTCTGGGGATCAGTCCTTCACCAGTGTTGCCAAGTTCTGGCTCAGCCTCACTGCAGGACCTCTGCTGTGGAGATGTGTGAGCTGGGGACAGCTCTACAGAGCCCACATTCTGTTCAGTTCAAAGGAGATGGATTTAATTACAAGCGGTATAATTTGAAAAGATTTTGTAGTTCAGAAAAGATCTTAAAAATCCTTGCTGGCAAACTAAATAAATGATCCTTTGTTGCATCTCTTCATCTTTGTATGGCTGCAGGCTGTTTAACAAGGACCTCTGCTGTTCGTTTAATTTATTACACCCCTTTGCACTTCACATTCTCCCAATTTTTTTTATTAAGTTCTCGTTTTGTTGGTCTTTCACAACATTTTTTTCATGTCCCTTGTGTGCTTACATGCACCAACTCTATGTCACATAAAAAAATTGCAAATCCTCCAATACTAGCTGCTGTAGTTAATAAACTTGTAACTTTACCCTTGTTGAACTTTGTCAAATCCCTGTAACATCTGGCATGTTTTAATTTCTATGCTATTGAGGGTTGAATTTTTATTTAAAACTCGCAGATATGGACCTGTCAAGAATTTCTGTGCACTGTAGCTTCTCTAAGCCCCTTAAATTTCTTCTGTAAGTGTGAAGAATTTAAACTGACAACTACCAAATATTTATGGATTTTTAATTTGTTTCATTTGTTATATGGATTTTTTAAAAAATTATTTTCTCTTTTTTTTTTTTCTGATCTGGTGAGTAACCCAACCAAGCAAATAATGGAATACCATTTCTTACTGCTGAGTGGATCTTTCTGTCTGTGTTACTGAATCTGTACCTACAAATTCCCCTTGAAAGGGGAGATGGGCAATTTTGGACAAGGCGAACATGCAAGCGATGATGGTTAAGTTAGAAAAACAGTTTTGTCTCTCTTTCCCTGTCATGTGAGATTTTTTGTAGCATGACTATTCTTAATATTTTTATTAGCTCTCAATTTGTGCCCTTTCCTACTTAGTGGAGCTCTCCTTATTACAGCTGGATTTCAGTAGTTCTTTCCTAGGTCAGAATTAATTCTCCAGAGTTTTTTTGCTTGTATCCCATTTAGTCTCAAACTCCTGCCCTACCACCTGCTCTCTCACCCTTACATCTGTTTCCCTGTTTTTAAACAAAAATCTTGTTTAAAATCCAGGTTTACTGGAGTGTGTCAAAGGGTTAATACATTGCTCTCTCTCACTGCAATTTAATGAATCACCCGTGTCTTTGATATTAGCTCATCTGAGAGTACCCCAAATGATATATGATCTGTTCAGGCACTTTCAGGCAAACCATATCATTAGCAATGCTTTCACAGCATCCTCTCAGCTGTGTGAAAAAGCAATTTGAAAGACAGGTTAAAGCATTTTATTGGTTTCACAAAAGGGATGAATGAGGGGAGAGGCAAAACTGAACAATGCTCAGCTGGGGCCTCACTGTCACCACCTCTTCTCCTTGGTTCAAGGTTATGGGGCTGCACACCAGCTCACATATAAGGTCTGACATGTATCCTTCTCTTTTGGCCAGATAGATATAATAGTATTTGTACGAAAATAAACCACTTTACATGGGGGACTTGGTGGAAACCCTTTGCTAGGAGTGGGCCTTAACAGCTTTATAAAGAGATAAAGCAACGGGTCCAACAACATTCTGGAAAGAGCCATTAGAGAAGTCTGTGCTGACTCTCTTTCTCCATGTTTTATTTCTTGTCTGTACACATTTTATTTCTGGTCTGTTTTATTTCTTGTCTGTTTTGTTACTTGTCTTCACACACAGTGAAGTCTGAACTAGGAATAAAACACAGACCTCCCAAACCTACAAACTCCATCCATTGTGTTTGGTGTCTTTATGACTTTGTCTTTATGATCATACATCTCTCTTAGGGACAATGAAGACTGGTGATGAGCTTTGACACCTCATACATGCAGTTTATCAATCCAAAGCCAGCTAAGGCTGACAATGGCTGTGCAGTCTGTATGTGACTTGAAAAGGGCATCCCATTCCGTTGAATAGTTTTCATTCCAGTTCAGTTTGTTTTTCTTTTTGATTGCATTTCATTTCATTATAATTCTTCTTCTCTGTGTTTGTTTCACTTTGTTCCCTGATTTTGAGATTTCTTCTCCTTTAATGAATATTCTTAATTTCATGAAAGGAAATGAAATCTTACAATTTCAGTATCATTTTTGGCAAGTTTTGGTCCTTTTCACTTCACCTCATGTCATCCCATTCCATTTAATAGTATTCACTCCGTTTCAATAGTTTTTATTTTGGATTGCATTTCATTTCATCATAATCCCTCTTCTTTGTTTTTGTTTCACTTAGTACCAAGGTGTTGAGATTTCAGTGAGTATCATCTCAGCCCGTTTCAGTCCTTTTCATTGCAGCTCATGTCATCCCACTGCAATTAATTGTATTCACTCAATTTCAAAATACTTTTATTTTTTTTTCATTTGCATTTAATTCCATTATATGTCATGTCCAGCTGGTTCATTTCACTTTGTCCCCTAATTTTGAGATTTCATTTTGCTTCACAATTTCATGACAGGAAATGAAATCTTGTGGTTTCAACCAGTAGCTGTCAGCAAGTTTTGGTTCATTTCAGTGCACCTCCTGTCATCCCATTATATTTAATGGTATTCACCCCATTTCTGAATTTTCTGGTTTTTTTTTTTCAATTGCAATTAATATCATCATATGTCCTATCCTGTCTTTTTGTTTCTCTTCATTCTCTGATTTTGAGATTTCATTTCCTTTCATGAAATGATAATTCATGTGTGAATCCACATGAATTAGTAGCACATGAATTAGTCAAGCTCTGCAGGCTTGACTACATTTGCCATGTACTTTTGTGGTTCTTCTGCTGTCTGGTAGGGTAAGGAGACAGAGTGAGAGGGGCATTGTCCTTTCTGTCTTTGTCCTGTGGATATTGCATAAACATTAACACCCTCGTTTCTGTCAAGATTCCTCAGAGACTTTCTGTTTGACATTACCACCTACTGCTTTTAAAGGCTGCAGCACAAGCATGGTGTGGGTTGCAGGTGGGCACTGGCAAGGGCATCCAGGCGTGGGGCACAGCCCTGCATCACTGGTGGCACTGGGCTTGGAAAAATGCCTTCTCTTTTGGCAGGTGCACTTTCCATGTTCAGCCCCTCCCTGCTGACAGGGAGGTTATTGTTAGAGGGAGAGTTGTTCTCTCTGTTGTCTGATTACAGGAGGTTCTTGTGCAACCAAATGGTACAGCAGCTTTTTCTGCCTTTTGCTAGAGTATGCCAAATATTACCATGCCATTATAACTTACAAATCAGGAGCATCATTTTAAGTCCACTGATTTGTTCATATTATGATTTTATCTTCTGGTGTGTGTTCATGTACGCATAAAAACCAGTGGAAATATAATGTGTCTCTGACTCTGTGCAATTATCTACTTCTTCAGCAGTACAAGTGTGTTACAAATCAAGTACAGCATTATCTGAATCAGCTGGATGACAATGTTGGTGTATACCTGTAACCTTTCATGAAGCTTGTGTGATTCTCTGTGGTTTTGGGACTTGAGACTATTCAGTGTAACATAGGAGGCATATGGGAAACTTGAATCGAGGCATTATTTTACCAAAAAATGGTGCTTTGTCTTATGTCTTGGTAAGTCCATTGTGTTTAATTCCCTAATCTCCAAGTAAATGTTACCTTGAGAACTTCCTAAATTAATTAGGCTTTTGTCAGTGAGGTTCCTATTTAGCTTATTTGGACACTCTGTCAAAAGATTAAAAAAATTCCCCAGTGAATATACTTTTCCTTGTACTGGTTACTGAGCCTCAGCAAACTTTTGTATTTCTTCAAATTGTGCCAGTTGCAGAGGGCAGCCAGTCTTGATTTGAAGATAAGAAAGGATGGAAAGTCTTTCCTAAAACCATTTTGTATCTAACTTGCAGTTATTAATTCTTGCCATTCTTTCCTTTCTATTGGTCCATAGATCCATTCAATATGCTATTTGGCAGCATGAAAATGAACATGACTGCTGTGACTAAGTCAACTCAGTTTTCTGGGGCAGTTCTGTGAGCTCCATAGACTCAACATCTTAAGTTTCCTACAAGAAATAATTTTTAATAATTCTTAGATTATTCTTTTAGATTTTCACTTTTAGACATCTCCTTTCTCATTCATTCTTTGTA
Organism: Rhipidura dahli; assembly: GCA_013399225.1. Taxonomy (NCBI): domain Eukaryota; kingdom Metazoa; phylum Chordata; class Aves; order Passeriformes; family Rhipiduridae; genus Rhipidura; species Rhipidura dahli. The sequence goes on from VXAC01008834.1 coordinate 348,907, forward strand.
AAATATGAATACTAGCATTATGTTCAGTATTTCTGCACATGCCATATGCAAATATGAAATCACTACATTATTCACTGCTCCCTTTACACAAAGGGATCACAAGAATCAGATCTATTCCTTTTGACAGTTTCATACTGAGAATTCATATTCTGTTATTTTTCACAGTTTGGTCTTGAAAAAATTTATATCGTCTTGATGATCATGTCCCTTTTGCCTCAAAAATCTTGTTTATATTTTGCAGTATTTATCCCTGCAGGACACTTAGGTTGGTCATTCTACAATATCTTTTTTTTGTGTCCTTTCTCCGTTCTCAAATGTGGGTGCTATGATGGGCTTTTGCATTGTTCTGGTACTTCTCTTTTTCCCCATGAATTTTGAAAGGTGTAAAAACCAGTTCATTCAGGTCCCTGAACTTGCTAGAGATGGTGGGACTGTTTGTGTATCATAGGTAAATAATCTCCAGCTTGTCTTTGTTCTAGCCTAAACTGTTACCACTTTATCACTGATGTTAATTGTGTCAGCCACCTGAGCCCAGTTTACTTTCTTAATGAAGATAGAAGCAGAAAGATTGAAGAAAAAAAGGTACTAAATGAATTGCCCTTGCAAAAGCCATCTGCTACCAGCTCTTTTTTCCATCTAGTGAAGGATCAGGTCATTCAGTTTGTTTTGATTTATCATATGTAATCCGTTGTAACCCTTCCCTTCTCTCCTCAAATATTTTCCAAATGTGTTAGTTTTGCACTCTTTTTTGCTCTGTGTTGGGCTATCTTTTCCTCATTGTGAGGAGCCTCTCATATAATTCTCATTTCTGGGTGAAATTCCTTTCTTTTCTTGTAGCAGCGTAGAGATTTTTTCAGTGAATTATAATTTATGGACATTCTTCTCAGGTGAACTGCCCACAACAGTGCTTTAGGAGTGCAGTCAAATGTCACTCGTGGTGTAAAATGGTCTCACATGATTTTAATCTGATGTTAAATATTCCTGATGAAACGCCCTCAAACTTCTACAATCAAATTACTTCCTCATAATGGAAATTCTTAATGACCTTTCATAAATGTCTCGACACACCAGCATCTCAGTTTTCTGGCAAATCTTACAAAATATCACAAACGTGATTGTTGCCCTTCAGAGAGATCTCAGAGTCTTAATAAAATTTGTTAAAAAGTGACCTCTCACTTAGAGTCAGCCCTGCCGACCCAGTGCACATCTCAGTGCTGCAGCTATCAGCAGCTCTGGGCAGTCAGTGTCAGTGTCAGCCTGTCGTGCAAGTGGCTGGCTGGCACTGAGACACCTGGCAGATAACAGGCTGTGTGAAAAATCCCATGAAGAGACAGGGCTGTTAATCAAAATCCCCACTGCAACAGAGTCATTAGAGCTTTACTTGACTTGTGTCAGCACTGAGTCAACAGGAGTGCTCCCTGGAAAGAATGGTCCACAGCGCCTGCTGTCTGATGGGGAGGTCTGGAGAGACTGCTCACACTCTGCAAGTGCCCTGCAGGCTGGACCCCAGGAAATAGAAGAGGGGCCACCAGTGCTGGACACTGTTCTGGGGCTCAAGTACAAAACACAGCCAAGCACGTATCCTCCATGAAAAAATTTAAGGGAAGGTGTTGAGTAGGGAATGTTTTGAGAAGGCAGTTTCAGCAACTTGATGGTTATGCAGTACCTAAGTGTAGCTATGAATTCTTGGATATGGACAGCTAAAACATCATTAGGATTTTAATCTGCCTTGTGGATCCTGCCTAAGGTCAGGAGATATAATGTGAATAGTTTGCACAGAACACAGGAATATAACAAGGCATATGCTCTTGTATTTCCACCAGTTCCAAAATATCTATTAGAAAGTTTGTTCTGTTCTTTTTCATGCAGTTCAGAATACCTTAGCAAGGGTTTAGTCCCCTTGAAAAGTGCCTACAGGGACTTGGCCTTTTTTTCCTCAGGAAAAAAAAAGAGATAAATAAATTAACAAAAATAAATTTTACAAAATTTTGTTGATTCATTAGCTTCAGCAGGGTGCCAGATTGAGCATCTACATGGAAACAGCCTTCCATAGCTCTGACCTGCATTGGAAATTGTCTGTAATTTAATAGTGAGTAAAGCTTAGGGGGAGCAATTGCTTCAACTGTTTGCTGCCATTAGCTTAAGGGAGAGGAAATGAGAGGAATCCAGAAGTTTTCATTTCCAAGCGAAGCATGTCAGACAGCACAGCACAAGACCTTTTTAAATTGCAATATGGCATCATATTAAACAGAACCCATCTGTGTTTCCTTTGGCTTTGCATCAGTTTACATTTTTTCTTAAATGTAGTACTAGCAAATGTCAGAGCTTTTTCACTATTTCCCATAATACAAAATTAATATGTGACTATCTGTAGGTCTATAGCTCTCAGCTGACCCATTGCTGCAAACTCTGAGCTGCTCATCTTCTCACAAGTACCAGCGGTGAACTTAAACAGAGACACAGTGTGAAGTGACTTCTATCAAAGTGTTTTACTGCTGCTAATGAAATGAGAGGATAGTAATTAATGTGAAATGATGCCTGAAAATGAGAGGCAAGCCCTGGCAGGTACTGATGGGCTGGATAGTGATACAGGCCACTAGCACAGTATGTGGATGGACCTGAGTTCCAGCAGGGTGCTTGGGCTGTACCTCTGCAGCACAAGGGAGGAGGCCAGGGCTGGGCTGCCTGAGCAGGGACAGGGGCAGCCAGGGCTGAGCTTGGGGTGGAGGCCTGGGGCAGTGGGACCTTGAGGTCTGATCCTGCCTGTCTGGGGGAAAAGGACGGGCAAGTGGTGCCTGCTGAGCTGGTGGCTGGGCAGAAGGCTTGGGGAAAAGAAGGGATGTTGCTGGGGACAGCATCAACCATCAGCTAAGGAATGGCTGGTGATTTTAATTGCTGATTCTGAGGCATAAGTGGTTTCTTACTCTCAGGAGTGCAGATGTGAACATTTAGATTAAAAGAGCGGGGAGTCTGTGACACTGGGGATGAGAGATTGATGTGCTGCAGCAAGGGCAGCCAGGCATGAGGCCACGCATGCCTGGAAGAGAGCTCCTCGTGTGCAGCCTCAGCCTGCCAGTGCTGCTGCCATCCTGCACCTCCCTGAGGGCTGACAGCTTTTGGGGCTGGCAGGAAAACTGCACTGAGATGGGCTGTCAAAGCTGCCTGCAAGGGAGTCACCAGCATGGGCCTCTGAATGGGACCCTGTGGGCAGCTATCACAGAGAGATGACCGCTGGAAATAGGCGATTTTGATGATTCCTGTGACTTAAAGGACTGCCTATTGAGTTGGCTCTGAGTGGACCTTTGTTTTGGAGGGCTCCACTGCTAGGGAGAGGGGAGGTGGATGCTTTTGATAGCCAGCGATGGTATTGTTAGAGATGATCCCACTTCTGACATTCCTTTGTCAAGCCTGCATTCCACCTGGCAGTGAGAGAACCAGGGGAAGGTATTTGTGATGTGCCAAATTCTATTTGTGTGTCAAACAGTGGTCTTCTGGCTGCAGTTGTTCAAGGGTTCTTGGGATCCTCCACCAGCTCACAGGGTTCAGCAAGGGAATGAGTGCAAGTTTTCAGGTGTATACAGTGTGATTTTTCTTGTTGAACTGCAGAGAGTCATCTCATCCTAAGGCCAGCATGCAAATTGGTTCAGGTGAATTTGTCTCTGCAGATACCCAGGTATTTTTCAGGGTATGAGTCTTACTGACCATCTCTGTCATTCTCTGCATTCAGAGGGAGGGGAGCTGCCTCCCACCAGCAGCAGCCTGTGGAAATGACCTATTGACTCTGTCTGCATCCTGCTGCTGTAGCAGTATCAGATATGCTGGTGAAATACATCACTCTCTTTCATGAGATTTTTCTCCTCTGTTGATTCCAAGTCCATAGTTCATCAGGCACAGGCACCACAGTGGTACCTCTCATCAGCTTAAAAAACAACATGGGAGTTGTTGCAGTTTACCCAGCCTGCTACTGCACCTGTAGGCAAAGACGGTGTCACTGACTTGTGTGGCACTTGCTTCAAGAGCAAAACAAGAACGGCAATTCAGGAAAGACTCATCAGTGACTCTGACAAAGCCAAGCTAAAAACATGAGGATCACTTAATGTATTTCCAAAGTTCAAGAGTCACCTAAAGCAGTACACGTAAGTCTTCATTTTGCTCTCATGGAAGCTGTGAAATATCAAAAAGACAGAAGCACTGATTTTTTTGATGTTGAATAAAATTTCATCTGATTTTCTTTTCTTTATTAATCTTCTGGGTTACTTTCTGATTTTTCTGGTTTGTTGTTACACAAACCTGTGACAATCATGGGTGCTTGGCACTGATTACAGGCAAGTGTGTTAAATTAGGTCAGGCTTTTTTTGGGTAGGAATGTATAAAAACTGGGATGGATCAGAGGCTAGTAGAAAAATTTCACCTAGTCTTTTAAATAAGAGTTTTAACTTATCTATGTAATATTATCTCTGTTTTTTGAAGCAACCAAAATTTCTTGTGGGGTCTCTTTTTTCCCAAGGCCCCCAAAAGCAAAGCAGAAGCATGAACTGGACAGTCATGAGAATAGGCAATGTTTCCATTTTCTAAAACTTATTTTTGAAAGATTTTCTATTTTCTTGTTCCATTTCTGTGTCTTGAGGTTTTCTGAAAGTGTAAAGTCCTGTGCAGCCTGAGGAGATGTAATGTTGGGTTAAGGAAAAATGGTTGTGGTGCTTTCTAATATCTGCTCAGTGATGTGATGTAATGAAATGCAGATTAATGACCCTTCTCCAGCTGGCAAACTCCCATGGAGCTCATTCAGACACTCACAAGTACATACACCTACTCATGTTTTTTCCGTTCTCGTGGCCTTAAAAAAACACCCCAAACCAAAACCCTCAAGAGAGTCTGTTTCTGCTCACAGAACTAGCAGATCCTGGCCTGCTCTGCTGAAACATGATTAATGAAGTATAAAGGGATAGTTTTCTTATCGAGGGGCTACTGACAGATTAAAGGCTGATTAAAGTTGACTGTTGTTTATATATGGAAGGAGGCAAATACTTGATTCCTGGTGGGCAGCACTCACTATGAAAGTTTGTTTGCTTTTGATGGAGATGAAGGATGGACAGAAGGATTTCTGGAAGAGTGCAAATTTTTCTCTAGGATGGAGCAGCCAAATGCTTCCTATGCAGTATGTCCCAGCTTTTATATATTAAAAGGTATATAAATGCATTGAGAGTAAGGAGGGGTGAAGAGCTCTTGTGGAAGCACTCAATAAGTCCTGCACCAGGTAATAACCTCGCTGATATCAAAGGGCTCATCTGCTCCTTAGAGATAAGCTCTTACATAATTTGATACTTGTCAAAGACCCATGAGTTTGCAAAATTTAGTTGGGAAATCTTCTGAGCAAAGGCCATGTCAAGCCATTTGTGAAAACAGCATGATATATTTCACAGGTGACAAAGCACTAGAGCAGTCTTCCTTGCAGGATCTTAGAATGCTTGAATTTCTTGCTGAAGCATGAGAAACTAGGGAAAAGAACTAATGCTAGCTCAGATATAGGCAAAATAAGCTGAGAAGATTTGGCAACCGGGAAGCCTGTGAGCCTTCTCTCGTGGTGCTTCTTCAATGATTATGATACACAGAGCTCTACCCTGAAATCTACCCCTGTGTGCCACAACAGTGCACAGTTGCAGCAGCTTTTCATGGTGTGCATCCTGCCTGGCAGCTGCCAGCTGCCAGCATCATTCAAGACAAGTCTTGTTTGCAGCTTCCCCCACCTTGCCTTGGAAGCTGTGTTTAAGCTGGTCCTTGCCTGAGTTGGGTTAAACTTGTACCTGGACCTGGTCTTGCACCTTGCTGACCCAGACTCAAGGCTAATGCCTTGACTTGAGCAAGGCTGATACCTGTCCTGCTGTGCCTTTTATTGGTGGCTTGACTTGGTCTTCTTCCACTGCAGACCAACCACCAAATAACTGTTTCCCACTGGTGATGAGCGTCTTCAAGCAAAATCAGTTGCAAGTTATTGCCCTTTTAGAAACCACTCTCTGAAAACAGGATCAGCCTCTCTTGGCACATTTTGCAGTCACATTTATTTTCCTTTCTAGAAACTGCCTTATTTTGTTCTGGTCTGATCTCATTGCTCATGATAAACATGTGCTGGCTAATAATAATCGACAACCATAATTTCAGCAACAAAAAAGTTTGAAAAGTTTTGAAAGTCTATTTGCAAACATGTCAAGTGGATATTTTTTTAATGCATACTTTTGATACTTTCATTTTCTCTGTTGGTGTCTCCATAATTTTAGATTCCCTTCAGTAAATATCACAGTATTTACAGTGTACAGAGACATGAACAGTGTTGAAAAATAGGCTATTCAGGGTTTGTTTTATTAGTTCAAATCAAGTAAGTTTGATTTGATAGTGAGTTGGAAGCAACTTTTTTACCTCAGAGAGGTAAAGAGCCAGGCTACTGTGTCCATGCTGAGGATGTTTGAAATTAATTTAGTGACAAAACTGTGAGTTGTAGTTCCTGCCCTTTGTCACAGCCCAGCACAACGTCATGCCTCAACCTGCCCTGACAGAGCAGGATGCAGGAGAGCAGCTGGCCCTCCTCTGTGAGGAAAGGACCAGCACTGCTGGGAACCACCCTGTGGGGTATCAGTCCTCACTAATGAGCTTAAGTGGAACCAGGTGGAGTGCAGAGGCAACACGAGGAGAGATTTTGTAGAAAGCCCCGGTGTCAGTGTGATTACATAAATAAATGGAGGCTTTCTTCTTCAGATATGAAATAACTGGACAGCTGAAGAAGGATGCTGACAATCCAGAAGGAAACACTTTGCTTTGCACTTTGTTTTGAATGTATAGCAATGTCTGGCTGTATTTTTTTGTGGGTCTATGGAAGGTTGTTTTTCTTACGTTAACCAAAATATGTGTTTCTGATTTTCTCTGCCACTAATTTACACAGTCTTAGAGACTTAATCTGCTTCCTTCAGGTTCCTTTAAAACCTAGGTGAGAGCTTGGTTTTTGCAAGAGGCTGTGTTAACTGAGGCATGAACCTCCACCCTCCTTAAAGGCTGTTCCAAATGTTGTAGACAGGCCTGCTTTTATTGGCTCACCACCTCTGCATTTAGTCTCACCACCTCTAGGCATTGAATTCAACAGTCAGAGCAGGAGCTTAGTGTCTTTCTCACATCTTTCTATACCTGACCTAGGAAAATGCACATCTTCATCCCCTTTGGAATAAATTGCCCTATGATGTTGCCTTTCTTTTTCCAATCACATTAAGCAAGTTTGTGGTGACTGTGTACTATACCTGTCTGCAGTAAGAGAGACAAATCTAGGCTCACACAAGTGAGTGCTAGGATGGTATTTGATGTTGACTTTTTGTAGCCAAGAGGGATCTTTATACAGAATAATTTGCCTTTTTCATGACCACCCCCTATGTTTGGGTATTTTCTTATTTAACCAAATTCTCTTATAGTATTTGGTATGCTCATTAGGATTCCAGATGGCTTTTTTTAACATACACAATACATGAAACCACTGAAAGGCAATCTCTGTGGAATCCCTTTGGATTCCCTATAAATATTTAGCTTCCACTTCAGCTTTCTAGATATCGTGTTGTTTCTGTCCTATAATAAGATCCTTTAATATAGCTCCCAGAGCTGTAGTATAGAACCTTACACCTTATAAAAAGGAAATTTGCAATGGATGTAAGGAAATTATATCAGAAATATCCCTACAAACAGCTTGCTAGTGAGTTAGAGATAGTGTCAAGGTTGGCATTATGCCAGTGCTGGGCGACCACTGCTCTTGGATATTTTTCTAAAGTTTATTTTTTCCTAAAGTTTAATTTTTTACATATGTTCCCCAGCCCCCAAAGAAATATTTTTGCAATGATCTTAAGAAAATCAGAAGAAATCAGTGCCAGCCACTGGGTCCTTAGGAGAAACTTTTAACAACAAGGAATGTAGTACACACACAATAGAACTAAATACTCTGACTATAAGAAACAGATTTATTTAAAGATAAAGATTGTGACCAGCAGTAAATAAGACAAAATAGATCTTTTACCATGGAGGGGAAAAAAAAGCGAAAGGAATGAAAAACCCAGTGTGGTGAATTCTTTCTAGGGCTAAGTCTTACATATTAGGGCAGAAGTTCCATTACCGCTAAGTTTTGTAACTACATCAGGTAGAACCAAGGGAGTATTTAATGTGCATTGCAGTCAGCACTTTCAATAAAACTCCTCTCTGGGGGATGTCTGCAGACAGTGAGTAGATTTCACTTTGTGCAATTTGGTATAAATCTATTGCAAATACATCTGCATGGCAAGGGATTTGTTCTTGCCACCAGAGACCTTTTTTAGCAATCAAAATCCAAGCAGACCCCTACCCTGCAAAACCAAACAAAACCCAGCATTCCCAACCCCAAAACTCAAAGACATGGAGCCCTTCCTCCCAGTGCCATAGAATCATAGAATGGTTTGGGTTGGAAGGGACATAAGAGGTGATTTAGTTCCAACTCCCCTGATATGAGAAGGGACACACTCACTCAGAGCCCCTTCCAATCTGGCCTTGAACACTTCCAGGGATGGGGCATCCACAACTTCTCTGGGCAGCCTGTGCCAGTGTTCAGCATCCTCACAGTACAGAGTTTCTTCTGTATACCTTACATGAATTTACCCTATTTCAGTCTGAACTCATTGCTCCTTGTCTTATCACTACAGTTGCTGATAAAATGTTCCTTTCTGGTTCTCTTGTAGGCCCCCTTAAGGTACTGGAGGGTTGCTATGAGGTCTCACAACCTTCTCTTCTCCAGGCTGAATATCCCTTGCTTTCTCAGCTTGTCTTTACAGGAGAAGTGCTCCAGTCCTACAGGATTTTCAGGTTGCTAGGACTGCAGGCTGACTCACACCTCGTTCAGTCGGGTGTTGCAAATCCTCAAAGACGGCAATTTCATAGTTTCACCGAGCACCTGTTGTAGTGTTCTCATGTTCCTTTTGACTGTTTTCTGCTATGGATGAACAGGTCAAATATCGTCTTTTCTTCTTCACAGATTATGTTCCAGACCTCATTCAATCATCAGTCTCATGGGGACTCTTGCCCAGAAGTTTTCTTTATGAGCAGCACTCAGTGCAGTACCCCAGCTGAAGTCAGGCCAGTGCTGTGTAGGATGAAGAGATGATCCTTCCAGTGCTGCAGACTAATTTTCTATTTTTTCACCTCACTGTGATGTTTCTCTTTTTTTTTTTTTGCAGTAGCATGATGTTGTTGACTCATGTTCAGCTTGTGATCCATAGTAACTGCCAGCTCCTTTTTTTCAGAACTGATTAGTCATCTGCCATCCAGCACCTGTGCAGCTGACAGTTTAACTACCATAAATTCTGCACATCTTCTTTGAATATTATATTTCCGTTGGACTGTACCTCTGATTTATCATGATCCTTTTGAATTCTATATCAGTCTTGCAGTGTGTTCCCATGTCTGCAAATGTGGTAAGCCCAGAGCAATCATGACAATACTGTGTTGCAATGGACTCTGGGTATACCCTGTGGGACTATACATAATACGTAGCTGCATCCTCCTAAAAGCTACATATAACTCCCCTGGTATGATTAGCCAGCCCATTCTACACCCTTGGATAGCAGTTTCATGTAGTTCATATTTATCTAGTTTAAGTGTGATAGTGCCATGTCTGACAAACAGAAAAAAGTACCAACATCATAGGAGCTGTTACTATGCACACACAGTCATTGGTGTTTGAGAGAAGAAACAAGCCCACCTGTATATAGTTATTCCCTGGTAAGAATGGCAAATAATTTTAGACTGTAGAGGAATTCAGGCACTGAGGTACCAAGACAAAATGAAGAACTATTAGAAAGAATCATGGAAATAAGATAGCTTTAAAATTATCACTCATTCTTAAACCTACTAAGCTGAATCAACTTTCATCACTTAACCTTCGCTGCCCTGATGCAAAATACAATTGAGGTCTGATAGAACTAAGCAGAGTGGGTAAGGAAATTTTGTTTTTCCAATAGGAATTCTTCTGCTTTGTATGTCATTACAATGTACAGTTAGAGAAAAATACCATGAAAAAGATAAAAAACAGGTGGGACTACAAACATGTTATGGGATAGATCCACGGTGGTATGTATGGAGAGGTTACAGGACCTGGATGAAAAGCAGGGCTGGGTTTTAAATGGACAAATCTTATACCTTTTTTTTTGGAAGAAGGAGAGCTACAATGTAATGAACCAGGGTATCACTGGATTATACCTGTTTTACAGGGAGAAGAATGTGATGCTAGGGCTTGTCCTATTGAAGTTGGCAGGACTGTGGTAGGGGTGCCAATATTCCCAAAGTTTCGAGGACAAATCCCCTGTTTCCTTCACAAAGTCCTGCACTGTGCTGAGTCTGTGCCTTTCTCACTCTGCAATTTCCATGTAACACTTTGTGGTCTGCTCTTAGCACTTCAAAAGGCCAGCTGCTCCTTCAGATTATCAACTTACTTTTTATCTATAAATAGAGCGTAGCTACTGTCCTGGGGAGATTCTGAGCTGGAAAATATGCAAATATATTTGACAGATTTTCTGAAGCTCACCCTTGGGGGTTAACACAAATTTTCAGATAGCATAAAAGTCAGCAGCTCATCCAAATATTCTGAAAGCATTTTATGACACTGGAGATTGTTCTACTTTATATATGCTTTCTCTCGTTAATGTGCTAGTACACATCAAATCCTTGTTTTCAAAAGGGAAGAATATGGACTGTCTCCATCTCTGTGCAAAACTTGGGACCTTTAGTGGACATATATGCCTTTTGTTTTCATTTGTGCATTGTATCTGTTCTCCGAACCCTTATGCGATCCCTTCTTGAAGCTCAGTGAGAATGAAGTGCAGTGATAGTTTTGTTTCTAGCTCCATTTTTTCCAGGCTTAAGTTCCGTGTGGTAGTGTGAGAGGAGACACAGCAGATGGCAGTGCATGACATCAATTATCTCTGCTGCGCGCTCCTCTCCCAGCGGGAATTGTCCCGAGCCGGTGGGATTACACGGGAGGGCACCCCGCACTCCCTGGCTCCGTGCGGAGGGAAGGAAGACACCTCTGCCACCCAGTGCGCTCTGAGACATTGCTTTTGCTTGGTGGATGAAGACTGCTGAATCAGCAAAAAATCTGCCCCCAGATTTAAGCAGCTTTATCACTGGCAGGAGACTCCGATGGCCTCCTACGTGCAGACAGATTGCAGCTTTCAGCAGAAGCCAGTCCTGGGGTGGTATTTCTGTTTGCACCCAGGTTTTTTATCTTCCCCAACATGATTCATGTTCTTAACTGCTTTGCCACTTCAAAATCTAGTCAATTTGCATGTCAAATTAATTCTTTTCCATTTATCCTCATAGTACTGGTTTTGGGTGAATGTTAGAGTACTCATTTTTGGTGTTTTGTGGTCTTTGAAATAATATCTGGCACAGAAATAATGATGGCATGAAACAAAAATTCCCTTACCAGGTCGTGATGTGTTTCATCAATTTGATCTGGAGCAAGGGACCATCTGAAGTAGGAGAAAAGGGAAGATGAAGGGGAAAGGGAGGAAACAGGACGTTCTTGAATGCTAACACAGGACTGCTTTGATAACAATGACTGAGAAAACAAGGAAAAAAGTCTGCAAATTAGAGAGCTTTAGGTAGAAAACATTGTTTTTAACCAAAACATTTAATTATGGAGCTTTTAGGGAGAGCCCAGTGGAACGCCATTGAGATGACAGAAGACTTGGATCACGTCTCTTGTGAGAAAAGACTGAGAGAGCTGGGCCTGTTCAGCCTGGAGAGGACTCAGGGAAATATTACCAGTGTATACAAGTACCTAAAGGGAAGGTACCAAGGGAGTGAAGCCAGGCTTTTCTCAGTGGTGTCCAGAGAAAATGTGCACAAATTGGAACATGGGAGATTCCCTCAGAACATCAGGAAACAATTTTTCAGTGTGAGGGTGACTGAGCACTGGTACAAGTTGAGGAGTTTCCATCCCTGGAGATCTTCAAGAGCTGTCTGGACACAGCCCTGGCTAACCAGCTCTAGGTGGCCCTGCTTGAGCAGGGTGGTTGGACCAGATGACTTCCTGAGGTCCCTTCTAACTCAACTGCTTTGTGATGCTGTGAACCCAAAGAGATGCCAGCTCCTGAACTGTACTCTCCTGCACAGTTGTGGTACTTTCCAATGTTACACTGAAAAGTGCTTGGAGCATTATTAGATAAAAAGTATACTTGAAGTTGCAATTGGAAAACTAGTTTTAGACAATCCCCAAACATTTTCTCAATATTCAAATTCCAGGAGGTTTCCTGAATCTGCTAAGTTACTATCCTAGTGCTACTTTCCAAAGTACCTTAGCAAATATGCCATGTGCTATTTTTTTCAGAATGACATATTTGAAATGGATCATGAAGTGACAGAAATTCTGGGATAGTAGAAGAGGTTGTCTCTTCTGTTCATTACCAGTTTTGCACCTGGGCAAGTAGCAGGTAACATTGTCCTTGCATCACCTGGAATTCAAATGAAGGAATTATCTTGTTATCTTTGTTTTAATTAAATATTCTCTCCCCTCAAATAAAAGACAGATATTTTGTTAATATGGCAGTTCTAATTATCAAATATGAAATATTCTAGAGTATGGAAAAAATATAATTATCAAATCTGTGAAAAAAATAATCTTTCTTTTCAATAACCTGAGATGCTGACAGAATCTATTTAAGAAAATCAAAAAATCTGCAAGTGTCTTATTAATCTTCCTGAAATAATAACTTTTTTCCAAGCAAAGACATGACCAATATGTAAAAATTTGTGTGTGGAACCATCCAGTAATAGCAATTTTTTTGTCTGTTCTCTTATTCAGCATGGATTGTTTGCCCTCTCTCCTGAATAATTTTGAACAAGGAGGTGTAGAAAAATATTTTGATTATTTCTATTACAAGAGAAGAAGATTGCTTTAGGATCTTACAATTAAAGACAAGAAGATTCATGTAGGATCTGCTTCTTAAAGCATATGCTCTCTTTCAGGAATGACTAAATAGGAGAAAAGTCTGTTTTCAAATAGGTCTCTGCAGGGAGCACTGATTGGGAATTAGGTGAGGAATAACTCCAGAACAAGGTGCATGCATCAAAGGCTTAGCTTGTGCTCCTCAAGATGTTCTTGAGACAACATTCCTGGGGAACAAATGTCCCTGACATGGCCAACCAGTTTGAGAGAGGCTCTGACTTTCATCTCAGAAAGGCCAAAAGATTAATGAGCAAAAAGTGTACATTTTTTTTCTTTTTCCCTAGATGCCTTTCCTCCAGAAGAGACTTGGATGCTCAGAAATGTCAGAAGCACTGTGGGGACACTTTCACATCTGTGAACTAGTGAAGCAGCTCATCAGTCAGAGTGACTGATTTGGGAAACAAGGATACTGCAGCTAATGCCTGTTTCAAATTCTCTTTATAGAGTTAGCTTAGGATTTTATAATGTAGAGCATTAGCACTTCAGAGACCCTCGTCTCTTTTTAGAAACTAAGGGCAAATTTTGACAGTAATCTTTCTACTGCTTGTCTCCGAAGAAAAGCAGATATTAAAGAAAACAGCTAACTTTCAGTAGTCCTCAAATCACCAATAGTCACCACTGTGCCAGTTTGGCCAAA
>VXAC01008835.1:891-11589 GCA_013399225.1 Rhipidura dahli
TTTTTGTTCCCCTTCTTTTTTGGTCACAGTTTTACATCAGAAACCCATGCTGTGGCACTGGTCTCCCAGCGCTGCCGCACAGCATGTTTGTCTTGATGTGGTTCTGGAAGCAGTGTAGTTATTTATTGGCTTAGAAGCTGGTCAAAGCCTGTGCTGCTGCTGAAGGGAACGGGCTGTTCTTGCCTCAGCCACAGCCAGACGTTCCCATTCCTCCTGCTGCCTTGGCTCTTGCACTCTCGTGGTGAATCAAGTCTGCTCCTCTGACCAAATCTACCGCCCTTGTCTCCATCGGACTCGCCGTGCTCATCCGAGTCCCCACAAGCAGCACTGCAGCTGCCTGCTGGCCAGAAGTGGAGAAATTTGTAACCCTTTGACAGTGGTGGTGTAATGCTGGATTAGTCTCACTTGCTGGTGACCAGATTGTCTCTCCCTGTGCCAAGGTTAGTCTGGCTCTGGCTCGGAGCCACGCCGCTGTGGCTGGGCTTCTTCCCCGTCCAGCAGTAGTTTATTTGGGGGCTTGCAGTCTATATTGTTTTAGTTGTGCTCTGTGAAGACCTTCCAGGCTTTAGTTTTTTATTCTCTTATTACACGAGTCGTATTTTAATCTCAAAAGTGTTATTTTTTATTTGTCAGTATAAAATAAATTTTGCTGAGTTGCAGTTGTTTAACCTGGTAGGTTATATTGTAGCAGTAGCCAAGTTGTTTTAACTCTTTAATTATTTATGTACTTCCTAAGCTCTCTGTCATCTGCATGCTCTCCATAGAGATTTTATGTTTAGTTCATTGTTTCCAACAAAAAAAAAAAAAAAAAACCAAAAAAAAACAATGAACCCAACAAATCAAACCCACAACCAAACCAGTTGGAAATAGCAATGTACTGAGAACAGGTCGCTAGGGACCTTAAAGCACTTCTTTTTATTCTTTGTGAGCAAAAAAAGGCATAAAAAAGAAAACATATAATGCAAGTATTTAATAAAATCAAGTTCAGCTATTAAGTTGGAAATGAAAATCTAAGATACCAATGCAACAGAGACCACTAACACCATCACAAAAGTATAACAGATTGGTTGCTAGTCCTGCTGGTTGACATTACTGATATTTGTAGGCCCTAAATACATATTCTTAGAACAATGGATATACTTTACTTGTTTGTAGTTTCCAAGGTTTGAGTATTTGGGGTTTTACTGCTTAATAATATTTTCTTGGCTTTTCTTTTTCCTGGCTCTTTTTCTTTTTTTTTTTTTTTTTTAACTAGTGTATGTCTTACAGTATTTTAAATTGCTTTTAGCTATACAGGTAGATAGAAAAGTTAGAAATTAAGCTGGAAAATTTAAAATTATTTTTTCAGTGGCATGTCTAAAATAATTTACAAAGAATCAGTGCATTTTCTCTCAGTAGCTCCATCTTTTTCCTAGAGGACTATAATTTATTTCTTTAAAAATCAAATCTTCTATTACATATATCGCATTCCACTTTTTCTAATAATATATATGAAAATTAAAACTCTGAATCTGTAAATATGAATTAATTATTGAAAAAAAACCCCTTACTTTCATTCTTGTTGTAAACAGTGTAATGCTGACAAGTACACTAACAAATGCTTATCATAGGTAATTTGAATGCAGTTTCACTCCGAGCCACAGAAGAGCATAAGTTTGATTTTGAGATGTACAGCATCCAGCAAGGTAGAAGTTGCCTCATCATTTTGGTCATCAAATCTGAAAGAAACAGGTCTACAGATAAAACCATTATAATTGAGAAATTCTGTTGCTTCCATTCAGGCGATGCAGTTACTAGAAAATTTAATTTACCACCAGCAAATTCTTTAATATATTCCAGCTGACTGACTTTATCAGTATAAATAGAAAATATGTTCCAGTTTTGTCCATTTCCTGTAAAATAATCTTACTGGCTTAAAGCCAAGTCAGAACACTCAGAGTAGGTCTTTGACACGGGTTGAGTTTTGTGGAGTGGATCTGGGATTCCTGGTACCAGAAACATGAGTAAGAGATGGTGGGAGGGAGTTTGGGGTTGCTAGCAGCAAAATCTGAGGAAAAGCAAGGAAGCAGAATGGGGTCATTTGTGTAGGCACAGCCTAACACTTGAAAAAGGAATCAATGATCAGCGTGTCTGGTGAAAGTGGGTTTGCACAGCTGAGGTGAGGCACTTGGAGGCTTATTATAGTATAAATCTCAGCCCCTATTCTTAGCCTGAGCAAACAGAGGGAGCTGCACAGGTTACGCTGTGCATGTGTGAATAAGGTGAGGTTGTAGCTTTCTGGATCAAGTTAAATAGGAAGCCTCTGTCCATACCTGTTAGGCAGTGTACAGTTTTGACTCTAGTCATACAGAGTTCTCAATTCACAACATGTACTGTACATTCATATGATGCCAGGGAGATAGAGAGACAAAACATGTTCAGTAAAGAAATCTGCCTGAAACTTGTTGTGGCTGAATATGCTAAAAACCCTGGGTGAAATTTTAGTTTGGTTTGGGTTTGTATGATCAACAGAACATGGAACTTTACCCTGTGAAAAAAATACGTTCAGTCTTGTTCTAAATGGACTGCTTAATTCAATCCTTAATAGACTAACAGATCCTTTTTGCAGTCATCACTTTCACATCTAGTTCAGCTTCAGATTAGGATAGTACAAAACTTACAGTAAAAGGAATTAAAATAGCGCTGTGGGTAGTCTCCAGACTTGATTCTCTGTGAGTGCTGAGCAGCTCTTCCAGGGTCTCCAAAGCAGAAGAGTTGGAAGGCTCATCTGATGCTTGGTTGTCCCGATTTCCCTATTCATCAACAATTTGTGTGACTGTGGGCATGTTGGATCACATGTGCTGTAGAAAGCATACCAAACTGTTTCCTTAGCTATTATACTACTTCGCAGCCTGTGAATATGTGACAAGGAAGATCAGAGCAGTGCGCTTTTCCTATCACACACAGTGAGTTTTGCACACCCTGGATGTATGTTGTGAAAATCCCTCCTCGCTCTAAATACAGTACTCAGACATCTGTCTTCTGGAAAGCTCTAAGAGCTGAATAGCACTCCTATCATAATATTTCCCTTCCTTTCTGTTCCCATTTGTTCTCTGTGAGATGAGTATTTCCTTCCCATTTGTTCACCTAGAGATGAATTCAATTGTATGGTCTTATTAAGATTTACCAGGAACTTTGGCACTTTACTTTCTAACAGGGGATTGGAAACATGAGGATCTACTCAAACACAGCAACAAAAGATGCTTGGTCTTTTCAAATATCCCTTTACTCTTTTAATAGGAAATAGGGAATAATGGTATATTCCATTGCAGCCTTCTTATATAATTCTGTACAAATTCTATACCTTTTAATAACTTTCTTCAAGGTTATTGATGCTGGCATTGCAAAAGTTTTTTTTTTCTCTGTCATCCTTAGGATCAGCTCTAGGTGTAATAACCTGGTTAGAGTATGTCACTTACTTTGCCTTAATTCTTTGACTCGGGAGAGTCATATTTCTAATATAGCAGTGACCTCAGGAGTTCTTTTCAGTTCAAGACAGCTTCCAGATTTCCATATTTATTTTTTCTTCCTTCGTTTTAAATACCTGAAATTATCTTCGGCGTTGGAGAACGTAGACACATGGAACCATTAATCTTTGCTGTTCCAAAACTACAACTATGTAAACAAATTAATGGGCCAGTAATGATCAATACATGAAAAGGAGCTATGATTATGCATTAGAGTCATATACCTGATTTTACAACTCAATTCTAAAGCAACCAATTGCCATCATAGGGCAAGACTTTTGAACCACTGAAAATCAAGTGTATCTGCACACCAGGGACTGAGAGGTAATTTGTGTGCCCTCTTAAGAAACTGGTATTTAGTTCTCCATGATGAGTTACCTTAAAATCTTTGCATCTTTGTTGCTTTGCCTGACAATCCCTTGGGACGGGGTGAGTGTGGTGAATATTTCTATTGCCTAATGTGCTTCAGTATTAAAACATATTGCTTATATCCGATGAAGTAATAGTTTGATTTGAACAGATTCCAGGTCACCTGGTTAGATAACACCCAGAGTTTAGTTGATTTCTAGCCAGTATATAGTCTTACCCATTTAAGACATAAACTGTGGATTTTTTGCTAGTGGCTCTGTGAGGTGCTACACATTTTGAATGCTGAAGAGCCATATTTATCATGATTTTCCTAATCTTCTACTGGTATTGACACTGCTGAAGCAAATCTGTTTCTGCCACACGTGTCCTTAGAAAGGCATAGTATTGCAGAAGGAAGGATGTCTGAGTTGAATCCCTAGTTTTAAAGAAACAAATATTTTCCATAGGTAAACCTTTTTTATCCTGTATCATTTCTATGGTTGCTGTTACTGTAAATTGTCCTTAGTTTTGAAAGTCTTAGAGGGATTAATCAAAGCATAACACTTGAGGCCAGTTTACATGCAGAGAATCATACACAAATACACATAGCATTTCTAAATGCCAGTGTATCTTTCAGCATAACCTCTGTGTTTATAAACACATCTGAATCAGCACTGCTGTTCATTATGCAACTGATTTTGAGCTTAATGTATCTGTATTAATACCAAACATCTGGTTCTTCTGGAGCAGAATCCCAGAATGTACACAATCCAAAGGAACAGACAATGTCCCTGGGGTTTTTTTTATGTGGAATTATCCTGAGGTCTACTACTTAGGCTGTTTTCTATTTGTAGTATAGGATTTTTTATGTCTCTTATACTGATTGCTACTATGTTCTATTCATATGTGGACTTCCTGGAGATATATGGTATTTCTTTGGAGTACTTCATTCCTTGGGATGGAGAGACATGGATGATCAAGGGAGGTTGTTCTTCCCAGTCAAGGGTGCTCGTAGATGAGTTAGCAAGAGCTGCCTGTTCAGCCTGTATCAAAACCTATTGCAGGCTGGGGACTTGGCTTTTTGCAGAATGGGAGAGGCAGCTATTTCTTCTCATCAAATGATTTTCTTTTCTTTACTTTCAGAGGGATTTGCCTGTGTACTGTGGCCCATGTGGTCACACTGAGGTTACAGTTTGCAGTGTGGTGCCCACAGAACAAAGCATTCAAAAGCCGCAGCTTGTGAAATAAGAAAATCCACATGCTTGTTTTTGTCCTCAGTGCATGAGTGAATGTATTTGTACAGTCTGTCACATCTTCTGTCATTAGTGAGCTCATTAGGATAGAAAGTATCAGGATCGTGCCAGTTTGTGATGATAATTTGAATGCAGCTTCTTTGGACCTTCATCTATTCAGCTGTCACAAGTCTGGCATGAACTTGTGGTCAGAGCTGGTTTGAACCAACTAACCAGTGGATTTTTGATTTGGAAAGGAAAGAGACAAACATACTCTACTCCCTCTAATTAGTTAAACATCAATTTTCTTTTTTCTTTTCAAAGTAATATGGGTTAGCTTTGCATGAGCTATAATGGCAATATGCAGGTGCAAAATCACCTGAGTATTTTAGAAGTGCCTGACTACTTGATTATTGCAACTTTTAAAAGGTGATATTTAATAAAATCTATTACTTTATTTTCTTTCTGTGTGTGTGTTTTTCAGACATCTTGTCAAGGCTTTCTGTTTGTTATGAGAATAGACCCTTAATGTGGAACCACAGACACAACATCTGACCTGGAAAAAAAGTAGTTCTAACAAAGGGTTGGATCTTCAGTATTGAAGACATTGAAGTGAAAAGTAGCCTGATTAAAGACAGCAGTATTGAGTTTTTGCCATTAGACTAGAAAGGCTGAATTGTTACTAAAAGCCATGAAGAGGGGGACTCTGGAATTTGTGGTGAAAGGAAATTGAAAAGAAACAGAACATTTGGATTCATGTTTCATGAAATAATGTGTGTGACAGAATAGGAAGGCAGTCTGAGGGAAAATTGACATAATTTTTTCCTACAACTGGGAGAGGCCAGATAAATATGTCAGTGTTAACAAGTGAACTATTGTATACTTAGAAAAAAAGATTCAGAACGATTTGTAAATATTAATTTGCATTGGCCTTAGAAGAATGTTTTATAATGTACAAAAACGTGCTTTCCTCTGTAGCATCTTTATGAGCCCATACTAATTACAAATCTTTCTTTGGTTTTCTTTAGTTTTATAGGACTAATTCTTTATTCAGCTTCACTTATCTTAATCATGAAGCTATAAAATCAAATATTTCCCACTGTATTTTGTTGTAGCCAAATGAGAAATAGAGAAATGCTATGGTATTAGGTTTTTCAGATAGGAAAGAAAGGGAAAGAAAAAAAAGATATTATTCTAATCTTGAGTGTTAGCTAAAAAGACAGAAAACAAAACAAATAAGGACAGAGTTGTGGAATTTTTTATTTTGTAACAAAGGTAAAGTAAATTCTTTAATGTTGATGCGCATGTAGTAATGAAGACTGAGTTTCAGAAGTTAGAAGGAGAAAATCATGCTTGGATAATTGAAATATGCTCTGCAAGTAAATAAAATAATTTGAATATAAAATGATTGTGAATAAATTGGCATAGAAAAACTTAAAAAGAAAACAAAATTCGGGAAGTGGTCACCCCACACATGTCCTGAAACTTACTTAGAGAAAGTAGCCAGATCCCACAACCAAGTGTTCACAGTAGTAGAATCAGGATTTTAAGTTCTTTATTTCAGTTGAACAAGTGCAAATTTGTCATCATTTCAGCCACTGTTATTGCCCCATGATTACACCAATGTTTCATAATTATTTTGGTAGTAATTATCTGAACTGCTTCTGTTCCTTTGTTCAATAAATTGTTTTCAATCATTTATAAGTGAAATTAAGCACTTTCTTGGTGTACTCCAGTTCATGGCTTTTATTAAGAGTGGGTTTCAGAGAATTTTTCAGGCATCATGCTGACATTATGAACATTCACGTCAGAAGATCTCACATGGTGAAGTTACACGTTTTAGATGTTTAGAAATTTAATTTGTATAAAGGGAAGAGTTTAAAATGTATGTATTTCTACTCTTGACTTATTGCATAGAGGTTCTTTAACTGAAGCCTTTCACACAGGTGAATGTCAAGTCTTTTTGACTTTTCTCTAGACCATTATTTTTTCTTTTCAGGTATTTATTTTCATCTCAGATTAAATGCCTGTATTCAGATAAAATAGGAAGCTTAGAGTTGAGGAGTTGTCTTAAAATAAAATGTGCAGGTTTTGGAGGAAGATTCTTGTTTGCCTGTTTTCCCTGGAAGTCAGTAGAGACTCCCATGGCCGGAAGAGAGCCTGGTTCTCTTCCTCAGATTTAGACCATGTTAAGTTTCTTGCTATAGAAGTATCTTCTCTGGCTTCTGCTACTGTTTGCCCCAAGAAATCCTCTAGACAAGTACTGTACATATTAAACCACCAGCCTCACAGGAGATGTGAGGCAGCTGTAGAACTTGCATGACATACTATTATTATGTAATTTTATATGTTTGGCACTGGGAACTGTAAAGCCCCCACACCCCTTTTATTTTCAGATCCAAAGTCTGTTCCTGTGTGACACTTTCCTGCTAGGAGAATGGCCATTTAAATGTTGCTGCAGAGGCAGACAGAGAGGAGAAACAGAGGCACAGAAAATGGAAGAAACAGCAGGAATGTACTGCATAAGGTTTTTAATGTTATCAGTTGTTATGCAAGTCCCATTGGCCAATTAATAAACAACCTCTGTCTGAGAGCACGATGGAGGCAATGTTGATGTTCTTCTTGGAAGAATTTGTAGATACCAAAGAACCTTTCCAGTACATCCTTGTCATCATGTACAGAGGCAGCAAGCCTTTTCTCAGCAAGGGAACAGAAAGGCTTATATACTTCTTAATGAACTTTGGGAGCCCTTTATAGAACATTAACAAATGTCTGATGGCTGCTGTGTTCTTATAAACAAGGTTTCTTTTTTTCTTGTTCTTGTGCTTTAGTCCATAAACTGTTGATATTTCCAACCTCCAGCCAAATTAATGCTCAAGAGGATA
The DNA here is from genome assembly GCA_013399225.1 of Rhipidura dahli. Classification (NCBI taxonomy): domain Eukaryota; kingdom Metazoa; phylum Chordata; class Aves; order Passeriformes; family Rhipiduridae; genus Rhipidura; species Rhipidura dahli. The sequence goes on from VXAC01008835.1 coordinate 8,863, forward strand.
CACGTTTCTGCAGTCTCCAGAGAGCTGGATATCACCAGTTACATCCAGGAATTTCCTTTTAAAAGTGTGTTAAATTTACTAGGAGTGTTTCTTTAACAACCCTAAAGATGGCTGTGTTAGACTGCTTTGGTTTTGTTTTTTTTTTTTTTCCCCATGCCAACATCTATTAATTTGATTACCTGTGCTTTAAAAGAACTGAAAATACATGGTTAACAATGTAAGTATTGGCAATTCAGTGTTTTTTTTCTCTCAGACTGAAGATGTAGTCATAGGTAGGATTCAGAATTTTAAGTCATTGAATTTTAGAAAAATTATACAAAGATTGTGAATGGCCCTTAAAAAACTAGAAATGTTAACGTGAAGAGTATCTGAAAGCCTTGGGAATTTTCTCTTTTCCTTTCTTTTATTGCTTTTTATTCTAAGCCTTAAGAGAATCAAGTGCAAATCTACTTAAGAAGAGTGGCAAAAACTGATTTTCAGATTGTCTTTAAATATATCACTGCCATTGATTCATCTTGCTAGACTGCACAACTCATCAGATCAATTTTGGGCTACCTTTTCATAAAATACTCCCCGAGTTCCGTTTCAAATTGAAAAACTCTGGGTTTTTTTTGTTACTGAGATTTTGATCACAGAAAAAGCATCGTTGAACTAAAGGGTCTGTTCAGGTGCTCTTGTGTGAAAAGCTCTCTTGTGCTGAGCCACCTGCATAGTGGTAAGAATATGTTGGAAAGGAAGGCCTTGTTGCTTTTTAGGGAATTTCATATCCTCCAGTTCACTTGGATGTTACTGGTAAACACTCTTTCATAAAATGCAAGATACCTAAATTACATTTGGTTGACTATAGATAATACAAAATTATAAAATTACATTAAATTGGCTACATATATTATGCAACCCCTTGACTTTTTCAGGGGTTTGCATATTAAGTCAGCATTTACAGTGTTTTCATTTCTGTTTGGTTTTCTTTTCTTTGGGCTTTGGTTTTTTGGTTTTGGGGTTTTTTTTATTCCTTGGTTATAAATGGAATGTTGCCTAAATGCTGAACATACTTAATAACATGTCAGAAAAACAGATAAAACGTACCTGAAAAATGCATAATCTCATCCCTATGTATGTAACAGTTAAAGAATCCAATCACAGAAAAAAGCCTGAATAAATGCACCTTTATAGAGAATGTTTCCTTCACTCCATACTTTAACCATCACATCCATACTTTTATTGAAAATACAAGTGAAGATTTCTTCTGGAGGGAGTTCATTTAGATGCTATTTTGTAGTGGCTGCTTGCAACCACAGAATGTATTAGCATTTTAACTGAATTCGTGTGTTGTAGTTGCTTGTTCTGTATCCATCACAGATGCTAGCAATTCTGACCTTCTGTGAATCATGACAAACCAAAATATTTATATTTATAGTTTGTCAGGAAATTTTGACCAAATAGTGACTATCGTCTATAAATTTAGTTGTCAGTGCTTTGTAACGTTTCAACAAGCTAAGTAGGTTTGTTTATTGTTATTTTTATTATTTATATTGTATTATTCTTACTTCATTCTGGTGTGCTTATTCTATTTACTTATTAGACCTAAGATACCTTATCTTTCATTCATAATACAATATTTACCTTTTTGTTGCTATGGTAATACCTTCATTATGTCTCACATCATCTTTCTGCTTTCTTGAAGTTTGAAATATTTCTTCCCATATTCTCTGCTAACCTTTACGCTGGCCCCAGCATTTAGTTTTACATAGTCTACATTCCTCTGCTTTTTCCCTCACAGAAGGGGAAAGTTCCCTTGCAGAATTAAACACATTACAGGTAGTTGGAAGTGTAGAGGACATAACAGCAGACACTCCTCACTTATAGAAATTCATAGATTAATTTATTATTTAAAAAGGTAGCATTTATTCTGAGGGCATTCAAGCTTTATTGTGTAATTGCATGCAATTTCTGCAAGTGAAGGTTTACTCACTGCCTTATGCCCTGAGTGTAGCCAAGACCAAGGAATCAAATTAGGAAAACGCTGGTTACATTTTATAGACGTTCAAAGTTGATTTCTTCTGGTCTGTTTAGTGTCAGAAGAGACAGCTTCACTGCTGTGCAGTAGCTCTCTGTATTTCACCACCTTATTTTAAAATGATACCACTTATCAAATCTATGATTCCAGGAGTGAATGATTTCAGACAGATCCGGGCATATATATGACTTTTAAAAAAGAGAACAGAAGGAAAAGAGAGGTATTGGACATTGCTTTAAGTACAGCTGATTCTTTCTGGGAAGAGATTTTTTTTGAGGGAAGCCTTGACTGCGCTGAGTGAAACCAGTGTTGATTAGGCAGAAGTGAGTGGTAGGTGACTGGGAGTGGACAGACTGAACAAAATTGTCCCAAGCCAGTTTATAGCCCCAGCTACATCTGTTGCTGCTTTTTTACTGGAAATTTTCACATGAAAACCTGGTTTGCAAGCTGGAGTTTGGAGTAACTTTTCTTTACATTGGACCCTGACTTTCCTGCGAAAAGCAATTAAAACCATATGTATCACTTTTTTGGATGCAGAGTTCTCTTTGTCCTACACAGACCTGGGAGCATTACGGGTAACAATAAGAGCTGAATTATGAAAGTAGTTACAAAACAAAGTAACTTTTCCAATGCATTTTACAGAATAATTTTTTCACCAGATAGATTTGCTTACATAAGGTTTTTTCCCTTGGGTTTTCTTTTTTTTTTTT